>CAXKVX010001864.1:0-243291 GCA_964058865.1 Eleocharis quinqueflora | reverse complement strand
GGTTGACATAGGAATGACGAAAATGTCACGTGCCATCAAAGATAGAGTCGGAAAAAGATTTGCATTCTTCCTCCAATAATCTAGAACATCGGTTTCGTCCGGCATCAATGGTAATGCTAAATAGCTTTGTAATTCGTTTGTGTTAATTGGGGGAGCATTGTTGTCATTGTCATCTAATTCGAGTAGTAATGCACTTCGGCTATTACTCCTATTGAGAATTTAAAAAAATATATTTAGTAAGTACAATAGATATATTTAGTAAAAGATTAGTTTAAGTTGTAGTTTAAATACAAGTAATTAAAATTTGCAATTAAAAAATATACCTAGTGTACGTAGATGAAGAGGCTATAGATTGTGCGGTATTCCTTCGATTGTTGTAGTGAGAAAACATGTCCTCAATCAAAGCTCGTACCTCGGGCTCCTCGGTTTCCCTCGGCAAATCTAAATGTGTCTTGAATTTAAATAACATTTTTACCGCATAATACAACTTGTAGCTCGGATGAAGGACATTTGCAATAATTGTAACTTTTGGAACTTGTTCCCAATATTTTAGGAACTTTTCCCTCATAGCGGCTATAATTGGAGCGATGTGCGGGTCGGGCGGGTCGGGCGGGTCGACCGTTGGGATTTTGAGAATCGTTGGATAAAAATCCAACGGTCCAAATCGCATCCCTCCAAAAAAATTCAAAATTTGTAACTGGCGGGTCTGTGCGGGTCGGGGCGGGCGGACACGGGTCCCGCGGGTCGGGCGGACACGGGTCCCGCGGGTCGGGCGGGTCGACCGTTGGGATTTTGAGAACCGTTGGATCAAAATCCAACGGTCCAAATCGCATCCCTCCAAAAAAAATTCAAAATTTGTGGGTCTGTGCGGGTCGGGCGGGCGGGCGGGTCCCGTCACGGGTCACGGGTCACGACGGGTGCGACGGGTGCGGGTCGGGCGGGTTCTGACGCGGGTCTGACACGGGCGGGTCTAATACGGGTCGAGTTGGGAACCGGGGGAAAAACCCGCCCTTGACCCGTCACGGGTTTGACCCGCGGGTTTCGACCCGTCTGGCAGACGGGCGGGTTTGGGACCCGGCGGACACGGGCGGGTCGTAACGGGCGGGACCCGGCGCGGGTTTAGCACAACACTAGTGCCTGTCAGTTGTTTCGGCACTTGGAAAAAATAAAATTCAATTTTTACTGTCTGAAGACATAAATTTGGTGTAAATTATGAAGGCATATACTAAATATTTTAATATAAAAATTGTATGTCAAATAGAAGACCATAGACAAAATTCCTATGGAATCAGAATCATGCTGATGCGCCGTACAAGTTCACGGGGATCAGCATGGGAATACATCTGTCTGTTCAAAATTCTAGAGATTCGTGTTATTTTACAGAGAATCTGAGATAAAATCAACGGCAATGGATCCATAAGCGAAGATTCTGTTCCGTAGAGGTACCCGATCTCAGCCACCATTAAATGCAGCGTTCTATGTATCACCTACCATTTAGCAATCATATATAAGCGCTCCGATAGCCCTGGTAATAAATCAATACACGTCAGAGAGGTAAAGTATCACGTAAAAAATTGCAAGTGAGAATAAAATCTCTGTAAATTCGTGAAGATTGGCCGCGGCTTTTAATGACCCCAATCGACAGTCCTGTTTTGGTTCTATAATTCTTGTTTAATTGGTTCCAATTCCTGAAAGGAAAATAAGAACTTCATCGATCGATCGAAATATGGGAGGCGGAAACGGTCAGAAAGCGAAGATGGCTCGCGAGAAGAACGCGGAGAAGCTGAAGAACGCCGCCAAAGGTACTGTGCTTTCGTTGATTTATAGTTAAATTAACAGATCCGCTCTTCAATTGACGATCTGTTGAATTTCGATGGTTATTTTGGTTATTTATGCGATTATTTGTCCGATCTGTAGGGAGCCAGTTGGAGACTAACAAGAAGGCCCTGAGCATACAGGTTTGTTTTTTTCCTTTTCATTTTTCATTTCAGCGCCTAATATTTCGTCTGTTTTTCATTCATACAGTTTAATGACTTCAATTGTCGTTAATTTTTATTTTTATTTTGGCCGAGTTAGAAATAAATGTTTATATTGATCTTTGGTGGAATTTTGTAATTTTGAGAATTTTAGGCTACAAATCTAGAGGCAGATTTAGGGTTTCGTTCTATTCAGATATTCCCAATTTAATCAAGTATATAAACTCCCTTTTCTGGTTTAGATTATAGGGTTTTGATTTCTATTTGGAATATTCTTGAATAATTGTCCTATGGCTTGGAATTTACTTGACCTTTTTCTTTTTATTTTGAAGTCCTAATCTTGCTGGAATTCTGTGCCCAAATTGTTGGTTGGTTATAAAGTAACTTTATTTTGTTGGTACTAGAAGTATAATGTAATGACCTTAGATTTGGTTATTACAAAGGAATTGAAAGGAAAAATAGATTGCAATTGTAAAATAACACTTGATAATTGAGATTTTAATAAGAATTTTATTCAAAGCTCTCAAAGCAATACATAAGGACGATGATTTATATCTAGAATTTGTTTTGGTAGAAGTGAAAATCAAAGATAACCCTGCTTGATTGAGTGATACCGTCCTTATATATACAAAATGATAATCAACTCAATTAAAAGATAAATATAAAGATAAATGGCAACGGCTCAGCAGAGCATCTCCAACTAAGGAAAATATTATAAAGGATCTAATAACGAACTGTATTATAAGTAATGACTTTGATTATTTTTTTATTCTTTATGTTTTTTATTTGGCTGCTTTTTCAAATTTTTAAAAAATAAGATCGCGATTAACAATAATGCTCCTAAATGAATTTCAATTATGACTTATCTGAAAGTTTCAGAATTATTTCAACTTCTTTGGGACGACTAACAATAGCGCTCATATTTCCTGCATCGAAGTGGGATCCATACATAGAACAACTCCTTAATCTAAATTTTTATTCTTACTACTAGTGTTCATACCATCTTGAGCGCTATTCAAATTTTTGTATTAGATGAAATAGTTTTGACAGTCCCTTAATGTTTATTCTTTTTATTTGTTTAATTGCATGATCGTTGTAGTTGTATCATAAACTTTGTGGCTACTTTACATTAAAAAACTATATAATATCAAGTACCATTTGTTTCCCATTCTTCAAAACAAGTCTGTACAACTCAAATTAAAAATTATTCCCACTCTTATAGCATCACTCTTGTGAAACACAATAACGGTGTTTTTTTTTTTTTTTGAAATCAGTAGGCAAAGCCCACCTCTCCATTTTATTACTAAAACGAAGAAAGTTTAGTACAACTACGAAACATCTCATCAAAACGTTATATGCCTTATCTACCCTATTTTCCTTCATACTTGTGCACTGATACACCTATCTAGTGTACCAGTGCACGAATGCTATCTTTCACTATATTCGGTTAGCAATATCTCCCCAACTTTTGCTGTAAAAAACGACCCTCCTATTTTAAAATCCTGATGAAACCAATTACAACGGCTATAACTATACCAGAAAAAACAAACCACAGAACTCGGATACATGCTCAGATTGAACTGAGCCCAGAAAATCAGCATCCTATATTCTATCATCCAACGACTGAAACTCTCCCCAGTGCTCTGACCCTGCTCCCTGTGCTCCCTTGTTCACCTGGGACACCATCTTCTTGGCTCTCTCTTTCAGCACATCATTGGGAGAACTTTGTCTGTATATCTAGCTTCATTGAACCTGCCCAATATTTAATCAAAATTTTCACTTTAGTGCAAAATTGTTGTATTGTCAGATGATTAGCTTGATTGAAACAGCAATCATTACGATGCAACCAGATTGACCATATCACTGCCGCTGATATTATTGAGAATAGTTTTTGTTCCTGGCTGATAGCAATCAGGTTTAGAAGATCTGATAATCCCCTCATTTGAGTGTGGTTACCAAATACCCATTCCCATATTGGTTTGACAAAGTCACAGGTGAGGAACAAATGATTTATTCTCCTCTTGTGTACATTTTATACAAGATGTATCACCCACCCAACCTCTTTTTTGCAAATTTACCCTAACTAAAATCTTTTCTTTGATCAGGAGCCATAAAAATACTTTAATTTTGAGGGAAATTGGCATGTCCCAGATTTTGCCCCATTTGTTGTCCTTGACCCCACTGTCCATCAGCCAAATATATACATTGTTATTTTTAAACTGCTCTTTCCCTTGCCATAATACTTTATCAACCTCATTGCCTAATGGGAAATGTTGTGATACTAAATTTTGGAATTGAGCTAATTGAATTGTCTGTATTTCAGACAAATTTCTTCTAAATCTCAGTGCACCCCACCCCCTCACCTCAACATCCTTAACTGAAATGAATTCAACAGTGCATATTTTGTATAGGGAGTAAAATAAGATCTTTAAAGGGCAATTTGCACACCAAGTGTCCTGCCATAGCAATGTGTTAGTACCATCACCTATCTGAGTATGCCTGTTAATAAAAATGATATTTTCATATTTCTTGATATTAGACCACAAGCTGGACCAATGCTGCCTATTATTCACATTCTTGTACTTTGCCAGCAGCACTGATTTCCACCATCCCACAGTATTAGGGTCATGTAATTTCCATGCCCACTTGCACATGAGTGAGATATTCATAGCAGTTAGATCAATTATTCCCAAACCTCTCATTATTTTTGGTCTACATATTTCTTCCCACCTAATCAAGTGTAATTTCTTTTTATTCCCAGTATCCCATAAGAAATTTCTTCTAATAGAATCTAGTTTCTTTCTGATTTTGGTAGGAATCATATGTAAACTCATTAGATATAAGGGCAAGGCTGAAAGAACACTATTGATGAGTACTACTTTACCCCCCATGGATAACATAGTCCCCTTCCACCCTTGCAATCTTTTTTGAAACCTCTCAATGACTCCATCCCAGTCTTTGGCTGTTGTTTTTTTCCAGTGCACAGGAATACCCAAATACAACAGTGGCCATGTAGCAGTTTTGCACCCAAATATCTCAGCCAATTTTCTAGCCTGTACATGTCCTGTATTAATCGAGTAAGCCTCACATTTATCATAATTCACTTTCATACCTGTAAGGGATTCAAATCCAATGAGAGCCCATTTGATTACTTCTAACATGCTTGGTTCTGCCTGGCACATGATAATGGTATCATCGGCATATAACAAATTAGTTAATTGCCCCACATTCTCCACTTTTGGTCCTAGTCCTCTAATCAGACCGCCTTCTCTGGCTTTTTTGAGGATATTATTCAGACAATCTGCCACTAAATTGAATAAAACAGGAGATAATGGGTCACCTTGCTTAAGCCTTCTTCTGTGTACAAAGTAATTAGATAGAGAGTTGTTTATCTTAACACATATTTCACCTTTATGCAATAATTTTTGGATCCATTCAACAAAGGTAGGAGGAAAGCCCCTAGCTTTCATCATTTCAAACAAAAAGGACCAATTAACCCTGTCATAGGCCTTCTCTAAATCGATTTTCAGAACAATACCCTTTTGATTTTTTTTTCTTAACATCATGTACAATTTCAGACACACAAGCCACATTATCTAATATATATCTTCCCTTGAGAAAAGCTGCTTGAGATTGGTCAATAATATGATCTATAACAGGTTCCAATCTATTGGTAAGCACTTTGGTCAGTAATTTGTAAATACAGTTTATAAGGGAGATTGGTCTAAACTGCTTAATTTCATCTGCCTTATCTATTTTTGGAATGAGACAGATCATTGCTCTGTTGAGTCTATGAATATTGAGAGTACCAGCATGAAACTGTTGGAATATCTCAATAATATCATTTCTCAAAATACCCCAGAACCTTTGATAAAATAAAAAAGGAAAGCCATCAGGCCCAGGGGCCTTATCACCATTGGCAGAAAACAATGCATATTTTATTTCTTGTTCTGAAAATGGTTTGATCAGATCTTCCTTTACATCTAAAGGAACTATGTCAGAATCTTGCCAGAAATCATTGGCCATAGAACAGTATATATTACCATCAACCCCCAATAAATCTTTATAATACTCCACCACATGAGATTTGATTTTTTCTTGATCATTAACCCAAGTTTTGTTGATCACAAGCCCATTTATGGTATTTCTTTTCTTTCTCATTGTGGCAGATAATTGGAAAAACTTGGTATTTCTGTCCCCTTCCAATAACCATTTCAATTTGGATCTAGTGTTCCAATATATCTCTTCTTCCTCTAGCATTCTATCAAGATTATGACTAACATTCATATAGAGATTATGTTCTTCTTCAATCCAATCTCTGTCCTCTTGTATCTTGCTGAGTATATCTATCTCAGCAAGATACTGTTTTTTCTTTCTATACAAATCACCATAGTGATTTTTTATTCAGCCTCTAAGTTTTTTCCTCAGCATTTTTATTTTAAGGCACCAAACTTTAACTATATCTTTATCCTTAGATTTAATTGAGTTCCACCAATTCTCAATATTACTCTCTATGTCTTCTATGTCCAGCCAAGTTTTCTCAAACCTGAACATACTGAGTGTTTGTTCAGTTTTACCTTTGTGTAGTAATAAAGGAACATGATCACTCTTGTATCTAGTAAGATTTGATAGTTCCATCTGAGGGTACATATCTTCCCATTTGCTATTGTAAAACACCCTATCTAATGTAGCAAGACATGGACAGGCTCTCATATTGGACCAAGTGTACTTTTGTGTTAACAATGGGTATTCTAAAAGCATACATTGAGAAATGAAACTATTAAAGGAAAATGCCCCTGAGACATTGAACTTATCGTTATTTTTTTCGTACCTAAATCTAATAGCATTGAAATCACCAAACACACACCAAGGACCATCCCAGATATTATGCAGATAAATCAATTCTTTAAAAAATTTCTTTTTTAATGAGAATACAGTAGGTCCATACACTGTTGTGATCCCTAAGATGCCCCCTTTTGCTAAATCTTTTATTATTAGTGATATTGAATATTTACCCACATGTGAGAATAGTATTTGAAATTTATCTGATCTCACTGCCAATAATACCCCTCCAGCAGACCCTTTTGCATTCAAGCAAACTGACTCAAAGCTATGAGGCAGAAAAGTTTTAATGAACCTTGTATTCATGCTTTTCTTTTTAGTTTCTTGAATCCCCACTATATCAGTTTTATTATGGATAATCATTTCTTTTAACAATCTTCTCTTTGTAGGCTTGTTAAGCCCTCTAATATTCCAGTTGAGAATTAACATCTAACTACTGATTAACTCCACCCCTGACACTATCTCATCTAGTTGAACCCTTTTATCTGCTTCCTTTGATTGAAACTTTGCCCTTTTTTTAATTTTATATTCCATTTCACCAATTGCATTTGTGAACTGTTTCTTTGATAAGGATCTTAGGAATTGAACATAGTAAATGCTAGTATTAATATCGTTAGCTAGCTTTAAACCAAAACACTGAAACAGATTTACCACCTGGATATCACTAAGTTCAGAGAAAGGATAGGAGTCTGATAGAGATTTCTTACCAGGTTCCATGATGAGTTCCATAGATTTAGCTTTCCTTTCTAGGGCTTTGGATAATGTTGATGTCTCTGAATTGTTGAGCTTTTGCCTCAAGCTTTGTCTGGTTACTGGGGGAAGCTGGGCAATTGGCTGTGCCAGTAGAGGTTCTTCAGTACCCATTATGCTACTCTCCCCTTTCAACATTGAGAAGGAAGAAGGCTGCCAGGGTTTGATTACGGTCAGAGTTTTCTCTACAACATCTTTGCCTTTTGCCTCCTTGACCAGTTGCTGAATATCTGTATCAGTCTCAGCTTGCCTTACCTTTTCATTATTATCAACCTCCATAGTGAGGCCCTCGACAGTCTGTGTAAGATCCACCATTGTCTCTGTTGACCACATGGTGTCCTCTTGTACCATTTCTGAGATCTCTTCAGGCACCTCTTGTACCTTTCCTATCTCATTGAGACATAGACTTGGTCACAGCATCCATAGAGGGCATACCTGCATTTTTCTTGTATGATTCTTCCTCTGGATCCAGATCTAGGTTATCTACATCAAACTCATCTAGATCAGAATCTTTATCTTCATCTCTCTGATCAGTATGAGGAGGGAGGTCGTCTCTCTTAGGCTCAGATTGATCAGTGCCAAGCCTTTTACGTTTCACCTGAGGCTTGCTCAAAGAAGAAGGTTTTTCAAAATAGAAATAGACCTTAGTCCAACAGATCTCATTTCTGTCATTACGATACATCACTTGTTTGAAAGGAGGGATGTCGTCATGGTTACATACCCCCACTCTAACGTGTGCCTCTTGCAGATGAGAGTGATCAAGAGTTCTGCGATCTATTTCTAAAATAACCCCAAAACTTTCCACCAGTCTGTCAAATTCCTTCTTATACCATAATTTTCTAGGAAAACCTGAGATGGCCACCCAGGTACTCCTCAATCTAGATCCATTTTCGAAGGATGGATCCCATGGTGTCACTCTGAAGCTCACATTCTCGATTTTGACTGCTTCAGCTCTTATCACCCGGTCTCTCCACCACCCAGGCCCTTCAACCAGCAGCTTGTAGTCGCCTATCTCTGCAACCTTCCATGGAAAGGCGGGAGCAGCTTTACGAAGGCTTTTCTCAGCTCTGACAGCGCCAAAATCCTGGTTTACTTGAACCAGAACACACTTCTTAAATTGCTCCTCTATGTGTTGAGATTCTTTAGTGTTCTCGAAAAACAACGCAGAATTCATCTCTTCTTTGCTTTTGATTGATTGCAAGCAGGGCGCAGAAAGATCAGGAGCTTTCTCGTTGTTCAGGGAAACAGGAAGTACCTTCCCCTTTGTATCTCGACGAAGATCTGGAGCAAGATCTGAGATCTTATGCTTGCATTGCCATGCTCTATGGCCTGTACCCTTGCAACGGAAGCAAACTTGCGGATTACGACAGACTCTAGCAAGATGCCCTTTCTCTCCGCATCTATAGCATCTGATCTTTTCTAACAGAAGTTTGTTACGAATGTTCAGATGAGAATCGACCTTGACCTTTTGATTGAGATTTGTCTCATTCCCGCCATTCTCACCCACGTTACATGAACGCGGCGCATGACGATCCACACCAGATAATAATATCTCTTTGTATGAGCCATCACGGGTTTGCTGGACCGATGCCCCGAGATTCTTGTGTGAACGATCAATGGCAGATATCATTTCACGATTTGTGGCAATAAGATCTATCATTGATCGTTGTAGACTTTGATACAGATCATCCTTACTCTGAGATTTGACGATGGCGATCTCGTCATTCTCAGTACAGGAACGATTTGAGATCACACCAGAGGCAGCGATCAGTCTTTTGGAGAATTGAGAAGTAGGCTCAGTAAGCCCGATCGCCATGGAGGTACCTCGGAGATCATCAGGTCTGGTTCTTTCCAGAATCGCCTCCTCTCGCTTTCTCTCGCTCTCGCTCTCACTTTCTCTTTCCATCTTTTTACTTATCTTTCCAGAATGTAATGATCAATTCCAATAACGGTGTTTCTTTTTAGAAACAAATCCACTTCCCAAAAAGAACAATAAAAAAAATTTGAATACGTAGATTTAGACTTCATTTGTATTAATTTGAACCGGTATTGATTGCAGTGCAAGGTATGTATGCAGACATTTATCTGCACCACTACAGAAGTGAAGTGCAGGGAACATGCTGAAGCAAAGCACCCGAAGAGCGACGTCTATCAGTGCTTTCCTCATCTTAAAAAATAGTAAACTTAGAAATATCTATATAAGATCCATATCATGCTGTCTCTTGCTATTCTATTATGTATTTCAGGAAAAGCCCTTTATGCAATTCCGGTTGTCTGTTGCAATTCGACCTTATTGTATGACTGTTTGAGATGGTTACTATGTTTCTTTGATGTTTTTGCGTGTGATTATCTGCATTTACTGGTATGAATTCTCTTGTCTTTATCCTTTTTTCTTATTACCTGCATGTGAAGGTGTGTACGTGCTTCAAATATTTCAATGCTATAGGTTGTACCAAATAAATAATGGAATTGAAACTTAATTCCGAAGTTACTTTTGGGTTATGCTAAGCTGTGGGATAAATTACGTATTAGGTGCACAAAAAGAGATTGTTTTGATACACAGAGGACGCATTGAATATAGACTAGGGTGCAATCTAAATGATGATCGAATATTGACAAGGATGCATTGAATATTGCGTCACTCTTTCGTATCAGTCTAAAGGATGCAAAACTGAAAACTGAAAGCAGTTTTTCTTGATCCATAATGATTTTCATTACAAGTGTTTAATTCTGCGATACAGCCACTTGTCTGTTTGGATTATCATTGAGAACCGACTGTGTTTAATTCTGTGATACAGCCAGTTATCTGTTTGCATTAATCATCGAGAACTGATTTTTGAACTGGCGTTGTCAGCGTTGTGCGACTGGTGCTATAGACTTTGATATTGTGTCCCAACCTCATGTTTTTGTTTTCTCGGGCGGGCAGGGTAGGGAGCAGGCTCATTCAATTCTTGACTGTCCACTGATCAAGTGGGCATTGTTGAGCTTAAAAGTAACAGAACTTTGTAATTGAGATAATTAGCTCTGGTCTACATGAACATTTTTTTATGATGTGCATGAGAGCAGAAGTTTGTAGTTTGACAGAATTAGCTTGGCCAGATATGTAAACATTTCTATGATGTGCATGAGAGCAGAAGTAGCTTTGGTCAGATATATGTAATCATTTCTATGAAGTGCATGAGGGAATGAAATCTGCTACTAGCTAATTGTCTGTGTTGCACAGGTGCGGGTGCGAGTATCGTATCGGATACGGTGCGAGTGCAGCGATACTTCAATTTCAAATTTTTTTTGAATACGGATGCTGTTATATATAATAAATTTAAAATAAAAAATGAATAATATTATAAACAAATAGATTTAAAAAACAAAAACAAACAAATAAATAAGGACTCAGCCGCACCCAATCGCATCTAAGACTGCATCCAACCGGTCAAACCTATTAAAATAATAGGGTGCTCAATGTGGCGCATTCTATACGTACCGATGCCGCACCCGATACGCACTCGATACCGGTTCTTTTGGATATTGAAAGAACCGGAGTAACATAGCTAATCGTGCTCGCCATCCTGCTCGTTTGGATTTGGATCGTTTAAACTTTCTATAACGGCTTTAATATATCATAATACATGCTTTCTACATCAAATCACAGTCGTCCGTTTGAAATTGAACGGTTCAATATGGGCGAGTAGGTTCCTACTTGCCCTCTAGGTGAGATTCGGAGCCGTGCATGAGGGAGTTCAGCTTAGAAAAAACTAGCTCTATACTGTTTGCTATGGATTAGATTGGTTCACGTTAGATTGTGGAAAATAGAGACGGAAGCCACGGAACTAGTAAGAGGCAGCTAGTGTCAACTAGTGAATGGTGTTAGAGGTTGCAGCTATTTGTAAGGCGCGAAGGCCAATTGAACTTACTCAATTTACGGCATTGCAATTAAAACTAAAAGCACTGTAGTTGCAAATTCTCCGCAAATAGATTTAGGCGTCTGTATTTACAATTGTCTCGTCAGAACATGTACTTGCGATAAATTTTTTAAAGCTTGTGAATTGTGAACTGTGAAGAACATTTCTTTTTGGTCCTCTCTAACCAATTGATGGATTTTGAAATTTTTAGCTTAAATGAAGATGTAGGCAATGATATGTTAACATGAAAATGTCACTTTTCATTTGAATATCAGGAGGCTTTGCGACTATAATTCAGTCAACTTCAAAAAGCTTTTACGAATTTATCTCAATATTCAGCCTGAGGTAAATAATACTGCTCAAAGGATTTTTTACCTTAAGTTTGTGAAATCTACTAATTCAAATTTCATGTCTGCTCAGGGAGAACCAAAATTAACAAAATAATTGTTCTTAATAGTTTGCTACTTTGCTTTAATAAAATGGTTACAATGCTAAAAAATCAGCCAAATACAGAAAAGTGGTTACCATTAAACATACAGAGTCTGGTTAAAATTAAATTTACCTTTTAAACAATACTGGTGAATACAATTATACCATTAAATATACGGAGTCTGGTTTGGTTTTGCAAACCTTGGCTCAGACCCAGCACACCCAACTTTTGAAATGATTCAATCAATATGTATTATGGGTGCCAGGCTAAAATTTTCAATGATATGATAGCCATGCGTCACTCATCATCAAATTATACATGCCCACTCAACAAGAGGCTAAATTCATCAGGTATGGTACCAGTATGAATGACCAGGTCAGGTACAGTACAAAAAAGTTGTATTACATCATTACCTGGAGGCAACACGACCATTGTATTCTCTTCCAGGGTGGTAGAACTCGGCAAGACCCCAATCTATCAGTCGAAGTTTGCGCATCTCATGGTCAATCATGACATTGTGTGGCTTTACATCTCTATGCATGATTCCCTAGGAGTGGCAGTAGTCTAGGGCCTGCACCCATGGATTGGAACAGAAAAATAAAGCAATGTATCCTTAAAACATTTGTTCTTCAAAAAATTGCAATGAAACATATACATACCACTTTAAGCCTACTTTTAGTTTATTTTGTGATAAACAGATTATTCAATTCATCATCTGTGGATTTTGTTGCACTGAACAGTCCCCTGCCAGTAATATATTGGATCTGTATGGTACTACTAACTGATTTAACATCCTTTAACACTCAATTCCTTAAACCCAAATCTGCAAATCATATAATTTGAAATTTTAATAGATATAATAAAAATTCCCCTTGATTACACCTTCAAGCTAAAAAATAATTAACCTCATTTTACCTTTACCAGGAGAATGCTTAGTACTGGAACATACTGGTATGGTGGCACCAAACCTAGTTTACCTAGAAGAGTTGTTATTAAACCCAGTATTGCCATTTATTGAATAGAGTTAAGGAATGGAAACACTAACCTTGAGAAGCTCATAGATGTAGTAGCAAATGTCATAATCTGTAAGAGTTGTGTATAGTAATTTCAAATCCGTGCTGTTCACATATTCAAAAATTAGGCTTGGAGTCTTTGATTGTTGGTCTCTCAATATATGCACGAGTTTGATTATATTTGGACCGCCACACAGGTTTTAGAGTATTTTTATTTCTCTCTTAATCTGAAAAACAGTTAAACCAAGAAGCTTCAAGTTCTTCTCGTGATAAAGACAATGCAAAATAGGTTCCATTATTCAAGAACAGTGAATAAATTAGAAGTAGTGTTATTTCAACTTTATGATGGCACTATTACTTGAAGCAAAAGTTCCAAGTGCTAGATTATCAATGTATCTTCTGCGGATGATAAGTTGAAATCAGCAAATAACATTGAGAAATAGAGAGAAATAAGATTGTTCACTTGTCAAGTACCTTAATAATAAAGTTATTTTTTTTAATAGCAAAGACCAAACATATCTCCACAATAATTATATTAACTAATGTCTACTAGTACAGACTACAGAGAAAGCAGATAATCATGAGAGAAAAACCAGGATAAACTACTTTATGGCTTAATTAAGCTGAAACAAGTAATAACCCTCAGTTAGTACACTACAGAACAGATTAACTGGATTTGGCAAATAGTGAATCCAAAAAGATACATTAATCCTGGCGTACAACAATTGATGACTACATCTCATATCATCATTATCATGGACGCTCAAGACAGTAGTTAATTACTTAATTTAGGATAATGTTTCGTAGATATCACATTTGATATCGATTATCGATACTGATTTTATTATGCACCTTTAGTTGAGTTATCGTGCACATTATTTGAGTTATTATGCATGTTATACCATAACTATTTCAGTACAAAAAATAACATGTATAACTATTTCAGCACAAAAAATAACATGCACGATAACTCAAATAATGTGCACGATAACTCAAATAAAGGTGCATAATAAAATCGATAACATGTATAGCTATTTCAGTACAAAAAATAACATGCATAATAACTCAAATAATATGCACGAGAACTCAACTAAAGGTGCATAATAAAATCGATATCAATAGTTGATATCAAATATGTTATCTACGTATCAGCTCCCCTTAATTTATATCTCGTTACCTAAAAGAACCCTAACCTTATCTAGATATCAGATAAAATGAGAGAAAAAATCCTCACCCCCATGCAACAGCGAAAGATTCATAATCCCAGAATTCCTTCGAACGAAACACATTCACATCGGCATAGACCTTCGCCTTCGACATTTCTCTCTTAACCTTCAAAACCTCAGAATCACAACTTGAATTCGATAATAAATTAGGGGGCTATGATCAACATGCATAACAACTCGTCTAACATGCATAATTATTTTTCAGTACAAAAATAACATGTATAATGACTCATCTAACACACATCTTGCATAACAATAAGATACTGATGAAGGTATTTGTCAAACATTTTCCTTCCTAATATGTTGATGCATTATTCTCTTATCCAATTTTTTTTTTTGGATTAAGATCTGATTTGGAGGATGTTGAAAATGGTAATTCCGAAGTCTCGAATTCGAAGTCGAGGCTTGAGAAGTCGAGAGTTGAAGAAATGGCAAGAACCTGAAGAGCTCGATAACAAGCTGTTATACTAATCAACTTTCTTGATTTGACAATTTGCATAACAAATACATTCTAACATTTATTTGTTGAGATAATGTGTGTATACACGACACATGCAATGCAAAGCAAGACATGACAAGATGATGCACTTTGAAGCATCTTGAAGCCTCTGGAGCACTAAGACTTAGTCTATGATAGATTTTATATTTCCTAGATTTTATTTATAGGTTTTATTTTCGGGTCAAATAATTTTATTGTGAAGAAAATCTAACTTCACAACGCCACGTCATTCTTTCTAATCTCTACGGTGCAAGATAATTCAAATATGGAGTGGTAATTCCTATCTTTTTTGTTTGAGAAAAAAATGGGGGTTAAGCCCCTAAATTTTATTGATTGTGATCACAGTTGTGATATTTGAATTACAGGGAGTGCATAAATATATACAAAAACTTGAAGAAAATAAAAAAAATGGGATTCTGTTTATTATCACTGGCCTACCTATTTATTTGAAAACCATGATCTATATTCTCCTAGTAACTCTCTTGCTGTCTGTGTGATGCCTTGCTCCTTGTCGTCAAAAATTCTTCTACGACGTTCCCGCCATATAATGAAATTTGTTGTGATTTCTAAGTTTCGCCGGTCGGATTGGTTTGATCTAGTCAATAATTTTGGTGGTTGCCACTTATGTAGTCATTGCTAAATGGATTTTCCAGTGGCCATGGTACGATGTCTACAATGTAGGATCTAATTGCCAACGCATATGTGCATTCAAGTTTGCTATCTAACAGGAAGTTCTTATATCATTAAAAACATTGTTTTAAATATTGAAGTTTGTGAAATCCACTAAATCCTCAAAACCCGACGTCTAATTAAAATATGAATTGGATGGTTTTTATTTTTGATTGGTTGATTACGGGTTGAAAGCACTACAACCCGAATGACATCTAATGAGTTGAAAATCTATACGAAACCCGATCAACCCGACCCATTTACACCCCTACATTACAATTTGCGTCTTTAATGAGTCATTTCGACTCGACTCGTTTATTTCAAAGTTCAAGTTTGCCTCAGTTCGGATTATAATTGCCAAAAAAAAGTGGCTCGCGGCTTGGAAACTTGTTTTGGCTTGTTAGATTATGACTTGTGTCAGTTCAGCTCAACTCGTATACTTAACAAGTCAAGTTTGAGTTTGTTCAAACTAGTTCGAGTTCGATTCATTTGCAGTTCTTCTAATTATAACTCTTTTTTAAAAAGATTAATTAGTTTTAAGAGTCCTGATACATATATGAAAGAAATTTTATATTCCAATTTTCGTGTATTTCAAACCAAAATCACTCAAGGAGTCCCTTAGAAAAAAAAAAGAAATTTTAATTATGTGAAACCAAAAGAGCAAGCATAAGACAATCATATTAATCTTGAATTCTAATCCAATCTGACATGACCAATAGCAGAATTACCTCTAATAAATCTCGATTGCACTAACGGATTGAGACTTCCACGCTAAGCGAGCACCAATCCATCATCTATGAAAACCTAAACAAATAAACAATGACCACTCGTGCACGTCAAGATGTTATCTCCTCTACTGGCACTAAGGTAGTAAGGTACTTTTGTCCCAACCAATTCAATTAAATATTTCAAATTTTGGAGCTAACCTTGCAAAACCGACCATGGTTTGATTGGTGTGGTGTGAGTTGGAACACGCATGACACCACCGAACTGCACTTTACATTATCACATGATCAGTACATGCAC
Source organism: Eleocharis quinqueflora (assembly GCA_964058865.1). Classification (NCBI taxonomy): domain Eukaryota; kingdom Viridiplantae; phylum Streptophyta; class Magnoliopsida; order Poales; family Cyperaceae; genus Eleocharis; species Eleocharis quinqueflora. The sequence continues at coordinate 226,961 of CAXKVX010001864.1, read as the reverse complement.
TGCATGTTACCAATTCCACCAAATGTTGTTCGTTTCTGATGTCTCTGGCAGAGCATGCCATATCCAGCTGGACTTCTTGACCTCTGTTCTTCCAATTGATTTCTAAATTGAGTTTTTTTCTCCAACAAATTAGTAGAGGTGGGAGAATTGGATCAGACTTGAGATATCCGCATGATTCGATCTGATCTTAACCCGACCGATCGGAAATGATCTATAACCCGAGCAAGGGCGGATTCAAGTTTCCGTCAGGGAGGCAACATTACGCAGATTTTGAAATATACATGATTATTTTGTAAAAAAAATTGACAAATCGTACAAATACACAATGTTATTTTGCAAAAAAAAATTCCAAGGGGACACTTGCCCCCCCCCCCCCCCCCCCCCCGGGTACTCTGCATCCGCCCCTGAACCCGAGAAGAAGCGACACATGACTGACCCCAACTCGATTCGAGATGACCTGTAATCTGAGAAGAAGCGACACGTGAGCGACCAGAGCCCGACCCGACCCGAACCGAGATAACCCGTAACTCGAGATGGCACGATACATGAGGACCCTATCCGAAAAAGTAAAGATTTAATAACACAATTCAATAACGTGACCCGACTTCTCCGATTGAACTTAAAACTCAAAATAACTCGAGATCAGATGTGTTTCGAGTCGGGCGAGAACAAGTCGGGTAGCACCGACAACTTTCGAGTACCCGGGGGGGCAAGTGTCCGAGAAGAAGCGACACATGAGCGACCAGAGCCCGACTCGACCCGAACCGAGACAACCCGTAACTCGAGATGGCACGATACATGAGGACCCTATTCGAAAAAGTAAAGATTTAACAACACAATTCAATAACGTAACCCGACTTCTCCGATTGAACTTAAAACTCAAAATAATACTCGAAAGTTGTCGGTGCTACCAGACCTGTTCTCGCCCGACCCGACCCAAGATCGGAAGTTGTTGATGCAACCCGACCCGAAACACACCAGATCTCACTCGACCCGACACGTTACCCTAAAAAGACTGACGTGACCCAACCCGAACCCGACCCGATCTCGCCCGACCCAACACATGACCTGAAAGTTGTCGACACCTGACAACCTGAAACCCTACTCGACCTCACCCGACACGATCGCAACCCGAACAATTGTCCCCGACCTGACCCAAACTCGTCCGACCGACCCGACTTGCCACCTCTACAAATTAGCACCATGCGTTTTGCACAAATTCTGTACTTTTTTAGGTGTTTTCTTTCCTTTTTTAAGAAAATATAATAGAATAAAGTTAGTGTGTTTTTAATCTCACAATTTTTTTTGACGAGGTTGACTCAAAAATCAGTTCAAAATTTAATTTGATTGTAACAACAAATTCAAATTGTTGAAATCAATATATTTCACGAGTGACACATTTACGTATTAAATTATAAATTTGAAAATTAAATTAGTGTAAATAAAGTTGTCAAGTACGAAAAAAAAGATGCATGAAGTTCTAATATTTTTTTGCAGCATGACTTTATATTATATGTACTAAAATATATTATTCATGATGTAGAACGGTTTCAACAATTTATAAGATTGTCGTTTGTATACATTTTACTAGCTTTACTTTGTATATTTTTGGGAATATGTATTTTTTGGGTACTGCTGGTTTTTTTCTTCCTTAGAGAATGTAGAGAATTGTGTGTGTGTGTGTGTGAGAGAGATTGAAATATCTCTCCCATTACAAATTAGTTTAATTTTCTCTCTTTGTAATGACATCAGTAACTTTAGAAGAATCGTTTTCTCAATGTTATTGTTAGCTAATGCAACCAAGTACAAATTGAAGTTCAACCATCCATTATTTCTTAGATCATGAAAAGATGCGTGTCAGAGAAAATTACCAAATTTTCATAAATTGGGACACTTGAAGCTGGATTTAATCAAACAAATTGTATCTTGGGTGGTTATTGAAGTGATTAGTCCATGACTTAGATCATGAAAAGACACTTGTCGGAGAAAAAATTAAAATGGTCATAAACTGAGACACCTCAAGTTAGATTTTAATTGAACACTCGCTTAGTTGACACTCAACTATTTATGAGACAAAAGGCACCATTTATAATTTTGTACCAGCAGCATCATCATGCCGCCGTATGGTCCCACATTCTTTCAATTTGATAAAGATTAGAGGCACATTATTTTCACCTTAAGCTAGCTATAAAACTCGTGCTAGAATCACTCAACCATACCCTCTGTTTGCTGTCGAACGGCACGAATCTTGAAGCACAATACAAGCATGATAGATTGATAGATATATCTATCAATGCGGATGCTTGTTTTCATGTTGAAAAGGATGCCAAATTGCCAACTAGCTTAGTCCTTGGTTCCAGCTCTCTAGTGGCAGTAGGGGCGGATCAAGAGTCTAATTAAGTTCGAACACAACTAAGTTCAAGCACTGAGGTTGAGATCAGGTTCGGACATAAATCTACTAAGCCCTCTAAAATATCATAAAAAACATATTTTTCACTATAAAAATAACTAAAAATATACTAAATTTATCCGGGCTTGCCCGTGAATAGATCCGCCTTTGAGTGGCAATGTGACACTGAATCCTGTAGCCGACGCTATGGAATTCTTTTGCAGCTCCTCATATACACCCTTTATTAGAACTTCGGTGTAGAAAACATATCATTAAAAAAAGGACAAGTCGATTAAAATATTGTAACACATTTGTTTTGAAATTATTTTGTAACCCTCTTTTTTGTTTTTTTTGTTAATGTTTAGAACTTTGTTTTGAGATTATTTTGCAGTGTGACACATTTTATGTGTAAGCATTGAATATTTTATTACTATTTGAAATCATTTTCAAAAATTCAAAATAAGTACTTAAAAATTTTTGGTATGCCACAAGATTTTGATATAAAGAAATTATTGATCATGATAAATCGAAAATTTAACCGTTCGTATGTGAGATTTGATGATCAAACAACGACCCCTTGGTGCTTGATCAAGCACCATAGCCGAGTTATATATATATATATATATATATATAGAGAGAGAGAGAGAGATAGGCTAGGGTGCTCCATGGAGCACCAAATCTCTCGTGCTCCACATCCATTATCTCCAATTTGAAAATCTCAACAACCGATCCGAACCGTTGAACATGATCTACATATTTAAATCTACTTGTAGATTAAATTTTATATTTTTTAAATTTTTTCAAAGAGGTAGAAAAGTTGCTAATCGAACGATTTCTAGACCAACAAAAATTGCAATTTTTCTACCTCTAAAAAGATAACAAATAAAATTCAACCTCTAAGTAAATTCAATATGTAGACCATGTTCAACGGTTCATGGAGCACCAAACCTCTAATGCTTCACATCGTATCTCCAATTTGAAAATTCCAACGATCGATCTGAACCGTTGAACATGATCTACATATTTAAAACTACTTGGAGATTGAATTTTATATTTTTTGAATTTTTTTTGCTATTTTTTAGATATGTATGAAATCACAACTTTTGTTGGTTTAGAAACCGTTTGATTAGCAACTTTTCTATCTCTTTAAAAAAATAGCAAACAATTTCAAAAAAAATATAAAATTCAATCTCCAAGTAGATTTTAATATGTAGATCATGTTGAATGGTTTGGATCGGTAGTTGGAATTTTTAAATTGGAAATAATGGATGTGGAGCACGAGCGATTTGATGCTTCATGGAGCATCCTAGCCTTTCTCTCTCTCTCTCTCTCTCTATATATATATATATATATAGGCTAGGGTGCTCCATGGAGCACCAAACCCCTAATGCTCCACATCATATCTCTAATTTTAAAATTCCAACGACCGATCCGAACCGTTGAACATGATCTACATATTGAAATCTACTTGGAGATCGAATTTTACATTTTTTGGATTTTTTTTGCTATTTTTTAGAGAGGTAGAACAATTGCAACTTTTGTTGGTCCAGAAACCATTGGATTAGCAACTTTTCTACCTCTTTAAAAAAATAGCAAAAAATTTCAAAAAATTGTAAAATTCAATCTCCAAGTAGATTTCAATATGTAGATCATGTTCAACGGTTCGGATCGGTCGTTGGAATTTTCAAATTGGATATAACGAATGTGGAGCACGAGGGGTTTGGTGCTCCATGGAGCACCCTAGCCTTTCTATATATGAGATAGGCTAGGGTGCTCCATGGAGCACCAAACTTCTAATGCTCCACATCATTTCTCCAAATTCAAAATTCCAACGACCGATCCGAACCGTTGAACATGATCTACATATTGAAATCTACTTGGAAATTGAATTTTACATTTTTTTGAATTTTTTTGCTATTTTTTAGAGAGGTAGAAACAAACACTTTCTAAAAATGATGTCGTTCTACGACGGGTATTATCAAAGAAGAGTGTAATTTCGAGTATATATTACACTGGATATCAAGTCATAAAAGCACTGGCGAGTAAAAAAAAAATCTTCCATGCCGGGTATTAAATAATAAGAAGTTATGTAGATTGACTGAAAAAAGTGAAATGCGCCTCTTATCTCTACGACGAATTTTACTTACCTTTTACAACCCTCGAATTTACAGTGAAAGATAACTCGTGTATAAGCCTCAAAGACCCGGTGTGGAAACCGTTGTATGCTAAAATATCCCTTAAAATTCATTTTCAACATAATTCACACTAATTTTTTTCTTGATAATTATCAATTTAATGAACAGATTATTACATGTATTCTAATGAGAATCATAAGGGAGAATGCTAATTAATATATGACAAAAATTTGGGTACTTCAAAAGATGGGCATACTAAATAGTCTAGTCCATCTTCACCGGTCAAAACATCAAGATTGGTGAAAACTGAAAATTAATTCACGTAACTTTTATTGTGTTTTCAAAGAATCACTTTTCACCGGTCTCAATGAATTAAATGATTCATATGAGATAGAATATTCAGTGTACTCATCTTTTGGAGTACTAAATTTTTTTTGCCTTAATATATAGCACCAGAAAATCTATTTCGTATATTTCAGTGTCGTTTTTTCTCAATTGGAGCTTGTTTGCTTGTGATTCAAAGATTCAAAGATACGGAATGCAGTACATTTTGTAGAGGTAATCCTAAACATAGAATAAAAATTTTGAATTATTCATTTTCAACGTCTTCTTGAATGCATGATGAATTAAATGGATTACAGAATTTGTCATGAATTATTCATCTTTCACATCTAACAAATGAATTAAATGGATTGCCAAATGTCGTGAATTTTGCCGAGTAGCACAAAGAATTTACAAATTATACGAATATTTTAATGATTTTCGAAGGTTGTCATAATTGTTTTTTATTATATTTTTTGTATTATATGTAACTCCGTCTATATTTAACATAATCGGTCTCAAATTCAAATGAATAGAGGATTATGATAAATTTAACATGCTAATGTAAAAATTCAGTTTATTTTCTGGAGATGAAATCAAATATGGAATTTCTTTTTAGTCTACTCCATTTGGAACAAATTTTTTTTTGTTGTTGTTGGTGTTGTTGTTGTGTATTATATGTAAATGAATTGTTATATCTAAATGAAGAAATTTTTTGTTATTTCTGAACTTTTTTCAAATCATTCACTTATTGTTATGATCATAAATCTGCAGAATCACTTGCAATACGCTTTTGCTAAATAGGTTCGGATGTAGAGGATCCCTACTATTCCACTATAAACTTCACCTCTGCTCTTAAATTCATACAACCTAAACCAGTCCCAACGCTTACCTCATTACCACCTCTCCTTCCTCCTCCTCCCCTCCCCTATCTCACTCTTCAGATACATAACTAACACACACATGAGGGAACTTCAATGGATTTTCTTGCTTTTCCCTATTGCACTGTGCTTATTCTCCCAATTGGCCTATTCTCAGTTGGCACAAAATTACTACTCCAACATATGTCCCAATGTTGAAAGTATTGTTAGAGCAGCTGTAACAAAGAAATTTTCAGAGACTCCAATTACTGTCGGCGCTACTGTACGTATTTTCTTCCATGATTGCTTTGTTCAGGTAATTTTGCATTTGGGCTTTATAAATTTGTAATTTTCATTTCAAGATTGTAATACATGTGTTTGTCTGCATAACCAAATTGGTTAGACTGTTAATTTTACCTCTTATATCAGCAAAAGTTGTTTTTATGCAATTAGCTTATCAGCTCTAAAACAAAAGAAACTATTGTTTTAATTAACTTTAACATGCTTTTATACTTTCCTTTGCGTGTAGTACTGTTTTTATTTGCTTTTCTTATTGCTGTGAACCTTGTAGAAATAATAGCATTTGGTTGCATGATATGTTAAAAGTTAACTGTACAGTTTATTTGAATGATAAATTGCCAAAAATTGTCAATATGGACAAAAGACACTCATAAAGTTGTTGAACACAATGCATGAAACTGGCAAGCTTATTGTCAATATTTAATTAATTTTCTAATCAAGTATTTTGTATTATTGAAAAAATAATATATTGTAGGGATGTGATGCATCGGTGATTGTCGTATCATCGGGGAACAACACGGCTGAGAAGGACCACCCAATCAATTTATCACTTGCCGGAGACGGCTTTGATACTGTGATTAGAGCCAAAGCAGCTGTGGATGCTGTACCGCAATGTACCAATAGGGTGTCATGTACAGACATACTTGCAATGGCCACGCGTGATGTCATAGCACTGGTGCGTATAATCTGGCGGGATGTCATGAGCTGGTACTATACCGGTACCAAAAATACAAATTGAACTTTATTGGGATCTTTGTGGTTTTTACTTTTATCATCCATTATTTAAAAAAAAACCAGTACAGTGCTTTATGGCTTTTTGTCAGTACTGTAACAGCTCATACCAAATATTCTCTCTATTTCTTCCTTACTAAGGCACAGCAGAGACATGAGAAATGTACCCATAAGTACAATTTAATTCATTTATGCAACTTTTGCCTAATTTAACAATGAAGAGTGTTGATATGAAATTAAGGGGAAAAAAAGCTTTTCATTTTTTTGTTTTGGATGTACAGCACTAACATTTCTTAAACTAACAGTCAGGTGGACCATCCTATGCGGTTGAGCTGGGTCGGCTAGATGGACTGAGATCTAGTGCAAGTGACGTTAGCGGGAGGTTACCGGGACCTGACTCAAACTTGGATCAACTCACCAAAATCTTTGCTGCTAATGGACTCTCTATGTCTGACATGATTGCCCTTTCTGGTTAGACCTCAATCAGGTTACTATTCCATTTTAATAAAAAGCAAGAAATCAAAAGGGGTAACTGTAATGACAGTGATCTGTTCTGCCTCAGCTGAATCTGTTATTAGTGGAGCATTATTGTGCAAAATGTATGGTCTTTTGGGTCTTGGTTGAAAAAAGGTATCCAACTTTCTAGATCTAATAACAAATGGTGGGTCCCATTGCTCAGAAAAAGACCCAAGATAACCTACTTCTACTGTGATTAACCTAAATCCTTCCATTTCAGTGGGTAATGTGGCAAGTGGCAACCTGTGTATCTAGAGTTTTTTTTCTGGATGTGGGTCCCAGGGTAAACATTTGCCTATGGACAAGGCAATCTATCTTATATTCTTATGTCATCCACATAGTAAAAGCTGTGATGATACCGAATGAACCGCAGAGTATATTTATTTTTTAATCTGTGAAAAAAGATTCCGAGATTGCAAATGAAAAATGATATGAATTTCCTTGGAATGCATTATATTGCTTATTCCTTTTTTATTGTACTAGTAAATTGAGTTTGGTCAATATATTAGTTTCATTCTCCTTTGTACCAAAGAAAATATATATTTCCATGACTCTTATACAAGTCCAAAATTAGTAAATTACATAGTTATTATAAAAAAAACCATGCCCATTCTAATTAATTCAGACCTCAAAAGTACAGCATAGAGAAATATATGTTCCATAAATTTTAATTTTAGCATCCAAAAGTGCATGCACAAAAATTATTATGAATCTATAAACTTTCAAACTTTGTTGCATAATTTATATCTTGACCTATCACTAAACCATTAAATTTCACAGCTGCCCACACCATCGGCTTTGCCCATTGTACAACATTTTCAAACCGGATCAGCGGCACAGTTGACCCGACCATGAACCCGACATATGCAAGGCAACTTAAGGCAGCATGTCCAGCCAATGCCAATCCTAATCTGGCAGTGGGTCTGGACCCGGTTACGCCTCGGACATTCGACAACCAATATTACAAGAATCTGCAACAAGGGATGGGCCTTCTAAGATCCGACCAAGTGCTCTTCACGGACACGCGGTCCCGCCCTTTTGTGAATTCATGGGCCAAGAGCACAGCTGCCTTTCAGCAAGCTTTTGTGACGGCAATTACAAAATTGGGTCGGGTTGGAGTGAAGACAGGGGCAAACGGTAACATTCGCCGGAATTGTGCAGTGCTAGGTTAAAAAGGAAAAATGGAAACAGAAATGTAACTATGGATAGGAAGAGGAAGTAGATGATTTTGGTGTACTTCTAGTTGGGAAATGTACATTTGGTGATTTATAACCAGAAAATACCAATTGTGCGCATTTTTCTGTACACATAGGTTGACATGAATGGTTGGAGATAAGTTACTGTTATTGAATTATAGTGAGGAATTAATTTATTGAAATGTTTTTCATTTACTAAAATACTATCATTGGAATCTATACTTCAAATTAAGTGCTAGAAAACAGGCAAGAAATGTTCCTGTTTGTATATAGTATAGGTATAAAATCACATGACATGATATTATTACCTAATTATATGATCCACAACTTGAAACCTGAAATTAAATAAGCCAATGGACTTCATTGACATGCTAAAATACTGCTTATACAGCTAGTTTGAAAAGTAAATTTGGTGGTCACATTAGAGAAAGATCAAATGTCAGCATTTTTCTGTAGATAGGTTGTGATGGGTCATGGGTGGCAGAAGGAATACTGTTTAATTACTAAATGATTAATTTATATATCAAACAAACGAACACAACTAAATTAAGGTTGAGGGCATAATGGGATTTTTGTGTGTGTAGAGTTGGTTCTAATGAAATATACTATAAAATGGATAACAATGAAATTTCTTGTATTTTAAAAGGATAAATATATAATAATGAAATTTGAAATGAGAATATATAATATTGAACTTTAGACGGCTAAATATGAAATTCTTAAGAATAGACGTATTTATAAATTTTGCAGTCTTTATTTCATCAAATGTGTCAATCGATTTAATTAGTTCTACTTTTCATAAAAAAATTAATTAGTTCTTGAATTGTTCGACAAAATCCTGATAAACTTTTCCTCAAAAAAGATCCTCATAAACAGTATCAGGACATCAATGCCATAGCCTAAATTATAAAGACGGCCAATTAAATAAAACGAATTCTTTTTTGTATCTTATATTATGCACATCTTATCTACATTTTAAAAAATAATTATACTTAATCAATATATTATTTAAATATATCTACAAAAAATTATATCTAGTACGTACAAGAATATGTTTTACATATTCTTTTTTTTCTAAATGAGTAAAAGAAAATTCAGCTTAAAAGTTTAATGAAGAAGTAAAAATACATCAATCGAAATGTTTAATCATAATAATATAAGTTAGGTTATTGTGAAAATGTTAGCACTTTGATTAAAGTACAAACGGTCTAAATTATATTTTCTTGAGCACGAAATATTAACTGAAGTTCCTCAATGAATTTTTCATATTGAAATAAAATTTTGTGATTTTTAAAGTATTACAGCTTTTTAAAAAAAAAAATTTAAAACAGTCCTGAAGAGGTCATTTTTAATATTAAATAGGACTGTTAAAAAAACATTTAAAAATTTACTAGAAAGTTCTAATATCATGAGATTTAAATATCTACAAGATTTCAATATGAAGAGTTATTTAGCAACTTAAATCAATATTTCGAACTCAAGAAAATACAATTTAGACCGTTTGTACTTTAACCCGAAGTGCAAATAATTTCACAATAACCTAACTAAGAGATGTTGATAAATACTTTAAACATTTAGTATAAACACTTTCTGAGAAATATATAGACAAGAGTGTAACTAGGAGATATGGATATGTGGTTGAAGGTATCAATCTATATAAAAATATGGCAAAAACTTGGATACTCCAAAAAATGAGTATACTGGTTACTCTAGTACATATGGACTGTTGAATTCATCGAGATTAGTGAAACGTGATTTATTGAAAAACACTGCAAAAACTGAAGTGAATCATTTTCACCAATCTCGATGAATTGAACGATTCAGATGAACTAGAGTATCCAGTGTATCCATCTTTTAAAGTATCTAAGTTTTTGCCTAAAAAATATATAGAACTAGTTGTCCGGCTGCATCAAAACTTGTAAAATTGATTATTTTTGCAAGTACCATTTTATGAAAACTAGAAAAGTCTTTCATGCTACCTTTCCTTCCATTCATAAAATATTATCAAATAAAATTTACTTAAATTCATCATTATTCCTATAGTGAAGTTCAAAATTGAAATTTTACTTTACCTCCCTAACCAATAAAAGAGACCAAAATTATTACGCTTCGTTCTTCAATTAAAAAATATGTAACTTTTGATCAAAGTAAATTGAAGGGTGATAAAAGCCAAAAAAGTTGTGTATGATAAGTTTTATATACTAGTTTGGAAATAGTCAAATTGATAATTTCTTGTCTTCATCTTGACGATAGTGATGAATAAAAATATCAAATAATATTATTGTCATGAAAGAAAAAAGGAGAAAAATATTTTTGAAGTCTAACGAAGAAATAAGCCATTTTTTAATTTGATTAAAAATGATTTTGATAATTATATGAAGAAGTAATATAATAATTACAGAGTAGTGATAACTATAATTCTAGTGTGCACTCTGTATTGCATCTTAAACGTGTTTATAGTCAGGGGCGGAACAGAATTTTAGGTTAGAAGTGATTCATATCTAAAATAATGTGTATGAATTTTATTGGGAGTGGTTAGATTTGTCAACAACTATGACACTACAAGAAAATGACTTATTAGCCAGGGTAGTAAAATATGTAGTTGCAAGGGTATACCCTAGCGAGTGTTTCAGTTTCCTATTATTTCTCATTGTCAACCACTATTGATCAGACATTAGATAAAAAAATCACCAGAATTACAAACTTAACCAAATATTCAATCTACAATGTTGAAAATTGAAATATTATATACTGTATGAAAATTTTACTCAGACAATTTACCAAAGATTTCATTTAGGAATGGAGACATTTGAGGATCAATCAACAAGTACAATACAATGTGAGCAACCCATATGATTGATATTAACTAACCTTAAAAACAGAAAACTGTTAGATTACTACCAAAAAAATTGCTCCCCCCTCCAAAAAATTATAAAAAGGTATCATTCAAGTAAATAACTTTACCGAAAAAGATAGGACGAGCTTACCAAAGTAAGAAAGGACAGTCAAAGCCCACATAGCCTCAGGCTATGCATGAACAACAACAAAGCAAGAGCTTCCCATGGTATGTGGCATTTAGGTATGGCTTGTATGCTGCTTCCTTTTTTGGTTTCAAATTCAACATAGTCTCATCAAGAGCTCATTGAATCCTCAGTTCAGAATCAGTTTTGTCTGTGAATTGAATCATCAGTTCTAATAACTTCCTTTTCCTTGTATCACTACTCTAAGTCCTAATTTTAACTCATTTCATTCCTTCTAAAATAAGGGTACAAAATTTCTCTAACCGCATTGACGTCAAGGTTTCTTTTATAAAATTTACTGATATGCTCAACTAAAACCTCAATTATCCTGAGAAAGATAGAGAAATACTTAAGAAACCTAATCTTCTTTCTCAATTAAATGATACATCTATTGACAAATCCTGAGAAGATCCATCTATTGACAAATCCACTATAACAGATACATCATAAGCCTAATCTTCTTTCTCAATTAATTGAATAACTAAACAACAGGTGATCGGAACCAAGAATTCACTTAAGAAACCATGAATTCACTTAATAAACAAGTTGAATTAAAAACATCTTACTATTAAGCGGGTCGGCGATCCCTAGATGAGTGGTGATAGATGAGCGTTAATCAGGAGACGAGTTGTGGACTGGAGACGGGATGGGGTGACGGGATGGGTTGCGGTGACCTCGGCTCTGCTAGGTTTTATCGAAGGGTTTTCAGCGGCGAAGTGGAGCGACGGGATATGTTTTTCTTTTTTCTGTCGAACTAGATGGAGGAGAGAGGAAAAGTGAATGGAGGAGAAAAGGATCTGGGAATGCATTAAATATTGTTTTCTTTAACAATTTGAAAATTTCGAATTTAATCGCGCGTTGCCTGTAAATTATACGATTTTTCCTTAATTGGAGAGAGAAGAACATATTTGCTAGCGTAGGTTCATATCTTTCGCTAGAGAGGTTTGCACAACCGTTAGAGTAACTTACTCGCTAGCGCTACTGTGGAGCGCTCTAGCAAATAAGTTTGTTTTACTCTAGCCATTATTTTTTTTGCTAGAGTCACTCGGTGCCCTTGCGAATCATATTTATTACTCTAGCAAATAAGTCGTTTTCTTGTAGTGTGAAAAATATAAGAGAACACTTAAAAAAATACTGCATATAAACTTTGTGCGAAAATATTGGAGGTGGTGGAATCCTCCAGTCCCCCTTGTCTCCGCCCCTATTTGTAGGTTTTACAGAAGTGAAGTTATACTTCTATTTTATATAAAATTGTTTAATTATATCTTGCATTGTCATAATAAAGCGGAAAATTTGGTATTATTACTTATTCAATGAAGTCTTTAATAATATGAATAGAATTTCATATGATTATTTAAAAAAGAAAATGAGATTTAGACATGGAACATTGAATGCAAATACCAGTAAAACTATGTCCAAGTTTATTGTACAACATTTTTAATGAAAGTAGAGGACACAGATCCTCCTCTTTTCCTACAAAAAAGAAAATATTTAGTTTTATTGTACAACAGTTACTTATCTGATCGAAAATATTTAGTTTTATACAATTAAATTGATGGAATTTCAATATCAGAACGTTTGATTAATTAGTCGGACGATATAGGTTTTGATAGCAAAGCAAGCTATCTAGAGAAAAAGGATAATAAAAAATCTTTTTGGAAGCTGATACGTAAATATAAATATTGATACTGACTATCGATATCGATGTTATAATGTAAATTTAGTTGAGTTATTATGCATATTATTTGAGTTATTATGCATATTATTTTTTTGTAATGAAATAGTTATGCATGCTATTTTTTGTACTGAAATAATTATGCATGTTATTTGAGTTATAATGCACATTATTTTGTTAACGTGCATAATAATTTTTTCAGTACAAAAATGATATGAAATAACATGCATAATAACTCAAATAATTCAAATAATATGCATAGTAATTCAACAAAAATATGCATAATAATATCTATATCAATAATTGAAATCAATAAAAAAACCTTGAAAGTTCTAATTTTTTATAATTATTTTACTGGTTCACAAATCAAATAAGTGTGATCGTGAATGATATTACTTGCTCTAAAATATACTTTATAATAGGAAATTGAATAGTATTTGTTGACTTTCGAAATTTACACGTAATTTTGGAATAATAAAATAAAGTCAAGTTGATTTGGTCTAAACAAGATGAAACCAGACGCCATAGAGATATAAAAAAATAGATAACTGGTGCTGTGAATATAGTAATGTATTAATTTCAGTAAATTTTATGGATCAGTCTATAACCAAAATTACAAAAGATAATGTTTCGTAGATATCACATTTGATATCAACTATTGATATCGATTTTATTATGCACATTTATTTGAGTTATCATGTACATTATTCGAGTTATTATGCATGTTATACTATAATAATTATTTCAGTACAGAAATTAACATGTATAACTATTTCAATATCAAAAAAATAGCATGCATAATAACTCAAATAATATGCACGATAACTCAACTAAATGTACATAATAAAATCGACAACATGTATAACTATTTCATTACAAAAAATAACATGCATAATAACTCAAATAATGTACATCGATATCAATAATTAGTATCAAATATGATATCAACGTATCAGCTTCATGTATTAATTTCAGTAAATTTTTGGATCAGTCTAGAACCCAAAATTACAAAATAGAGCGGCGACTTTACCCATCTTGTAAAAGTAAAACCAGCGCGTGAATAAATATTCTCTTCTCGTGCTTCAGTTCGTCTTTTCAATCCGAACCGTCGCCGCTTGAACGATTTAATATCGATCGTACAATTGCACGCGGTATTTGCCGCATAAATAATTCTTTTTTAGTGCCGGGATCTTACCACCACTTAGTTGAATTCTTTTTCTGTTTAACCCTAACAAAAATAAGAATTACTTCAATGACTTTGGTTTCAAATATTTGACAGTTATGATTCTATTTTTCTGCGTTGAGCGTTCAGACGTGTTTTCTAATTCAGAAATAGAGGTCACTTGATTTTACAAAGAAAAAAATATCAAGTATTTTTGAAATTTGTGTTCATGTCTAGACGCAACGTCTGAATGTGCGTCTAGACGTAGCATTCACAATGTTGCCAGAACGCAACGTTTAGAAGTGAAGACAAATTTGAAATTTTGCATCATACTTAATCATTTTATCGTTTGTTTTTTCAACATGAACGCATGCATTTAGTCAAATGGCGAAACACAGAAGATAAAGTCATGAATGTCAAATTTTTAATGACAATTGACACATAAAAATATATTCTTAAAAAAACTGAGTAAACTGCGATTATATTGAAAAATTATTTACTTTTATTTAAACTAGTGATAGAAAAGATACACGTACTATTCACCCAAAGTTTACTTTGAAAATATTTAAAGCTCTTAGATTTTTTTTTTTTTTTACAAACATGCTTACGTCAAAACTAGAATGCCTTGAAACATACAAACTTTGAACTTGTATTTAATTGCAAAATCAACTAGTCAATTAAAGTTTATTATGATTGGGATTTCTTAAATTAAATGAGGATTTTACCGTTTTAGTGATAATAATTCTAAAATGAAATCTGAATTACAAGTTATCTGATGTTGTAAATCAAATATTAATTGAGGTCTATACTTTTTTGTCAGATCAAGTGATTTAATGTTGTAGATATAATAATGAACGTTGAATTGTCTTTGTAAGGAAGAAAAAATTGTAAAAGGGATTCATTGGGTTTATTAAATCCCTAAAAATGTAGGATAATCAATTAAATTCTTCATTATTTGAAGCACACAATTTAGTTTAAAACATAGATAAAATCATAAAATATATTTAAGTGAAAAATGTCATGAAAGAAAGAAAATTCTCGTTACAACTCTTTTTGTGTTTGACAAGGGAAATTAAAGTGAAGTAGATACTAAATCAAAGTACTATTTGTTAGCTCAAACAATTCTTTTTGTATTTATTGATTTGCAAAATTATTTGAATTTTACCATTTTTTTGTGTTTAAGAATAATTGTAGAGACATTTAAGCAAAAAGAAAAAGGAGCACAATAAATGATCAAGGAAGACTTAAGAGCAAGTCCAAAAGATCAAAATCAAAATGAAGAATTGCTTAGGTTAATTAGAATTTAGATAGTTTAAACTTGGGAATGAAAAGAGCAAGAAAACCACAAAATCAGCATTTAGCGTATCTGACCAAAACACTCAAATCTGACAAGAATCAAAACAACCAGTGAAAACTGTTATGACAATGCCAGACACCCGAAACCCTCAAATCCGTCAAGAATCAAAACAACCAGTGAAAACTATTATAACGCCAAGTCTGGCGTTATAACTAGACGCCCAAAACAAACAAATCTGCCAATAATCAAAACAACTAATTAAAAACCGTTATAACGCCAAGTTTGGCGTTATAACGCGAGACGCCCGAAACCCTCAAATCCGTCAAGAATCAGAACAACCCGAGATAACCGTTATGATGCCAAGTTGGCATTATAACGGTAAAAATAAAATTTCAAAATATTTTCAATTTTGTCCTGACCTGATGTAGCGTTATGACGCTATGTTTTGAATAGAATATTGCATTATAACGCTAGATTAAATTTTCAGAAATTGAATTCCAACGGTCAAATATTTTGTTTTTACTCAGTGTAGCGTTATAACACTAGAAATTGTAAATGAATAGTGTTATAATGCTAGATCTCGCTGACCTAATTATTTGACAGATTTGAACACCTATATAAACACATCTCCTTCCTCCTTCCTAATAGCTTGAGACATGCCTATTTAAATCAATTGCAGCCTCCATTGTTAGCCTATTTGAGCTCTTTTCAATTAGTTAAATCCTTGCTCAAATCACAAGCTTAAACTAGCTAAATCAAATCTAGAGATTGTAGAGAGATTGCTTGTGTGATTAGTTGATCATCTCATTCTCTATTTGTTTGTGTGTGAGTTGTTTTGTTGGCTTGGTGCTCTAACGGTGTGTGTAAGTGAGACTAAGTTTGAGACCGTGATAGTTGGCTCGGTGCTCCACCGGTGTGTGTAATTGAGATTGAGTTCGACGCCGTGATTATCGGGTTGGTGCTCCACTAGTATGTGAAGAGAGCCCAATTCTGAAGTTGTAATTAAACAATTATTTAATGAAGCAGACCAGACTTGTTACCGCAAGAAGCGGGGGCGTTGGGATCCGAAGACGTAGGCGATGCCAAGGAGCAAGTCGAACTCCGTCAACATATTGAGTTTTCTCTTCCCTATCTCTTATTTGCTTTGTTCATTGCTTGAGAATTAATTAGTAGTAATTGAACTGCTTGATTTGATAGGATTAATTAAATTGTTTGTTTAGTCATAATTTCTAAAATTGCAATTAGATCCCTACTCGCTGGTAAACCGAAAAGTTAGTACTACATCTAAACGCATAGGTGTTGTCACTATTGTTTAATAATAATGAACTAGACTAAATAAATATTATAATAGAACAAATGAATGGAAAGTTAATAATATATTAAATTATTGTTTCATTTGATGTATAAAATACTTTAAAGCTGTTAAATTTAATATACTCTATTTGATGAATGCACAATTTCAACGTGGGAATTAGGACAACCTCGCTATAACATTAAGTCCATACAAAAATATGTATGGGACCTGCATGTTTATTTAAGACATTAAATTGATAATAAATTTTAGATAATGTTTCGTAGATATCACATTTGATAACAATTATTGATATCAATTTTATTATGCATTTTTAGTTGAGTTATCCTGCACATTATTTGAGTTATTATGCATGTTATATCATAACTATTTCAGTACAAAAAAATAACATGCATAACTATTTCAATACAAAAAATAACGTGCATAATAACTCAAATAATATGCATGATAACTCCACTAAAGATACATAATAAAATCGATACCATGTATAACTATTTCGGTACAAAAAATAACATGCATAATAACTCAAATAATGTGCAGAATAACACAACTAAATGTGCATAATAAAATCGATATCATTACTTAATATCAACTGTGGTATCTTCGTATCAGCTCCCATAAATTTTAATTGATACAAATAGTAACTTTCGATCTGCCTCTGGTGCATACAAAATTACAAACCTTTGATAGAAAGTGGTTCACGTATGAAACGTAAACCAAATCTCGACAAGTTTTCAACACTAAAGTGCATCAGTAATTTTGAACGGTTGACACGTGGACGACTAGAAACTATTGTGAAGTCTGCATCACGTGTTCAATTCCAACGAACCGCAAAAAGAGTACATTTTTCCTAACAAAAATGAAAAAAGTAAATTGGAAAAAAAGCATTCTAACGAGTATAAAATACCAACTGCACTTGTCTTTCGCAGTCAAGAGAGCGATAGAAAGAGAGAGGATGGTGTATATATAAAAGACTTGAAACAGAAGTTCATTTGTGCATCAGCGTTGGCTGAGAAAGTAATAGCAAATTGTTGAGAGCGAAGAGATTCAGTTGAATTAAAGTACTAAGAAGAAGAAGAAGAAGAAGATACAGTGAATGGATAGCTTCTGTCATGGCATGAGGCGATTTTTTATGGTCATAGCGACCCGTCTCCGCCTACATCGAACAACTGGTATGTGAAATTGTTCTTGGTTTTGCACAAAATCTTTATTAGTTTAGTTGTACACAAAATTGATGAATCAATTTTGAATCTTTTCTCCTTCTTTTTTGCTTTTTTAAGGATTGGGAAAGCTGAAAAAGGAAGTGAGGACATGTGAATACAGAGACGTGCAAGTGATGTGGGAGATGCTGAGAAAGAACGATGTGCATGTAAAAGGAGTTGCAGCAACTAGAGATTCAGTGGTTCCCATTAAGTGGTGCTGCTATGCTTTTTAGAGAAAACAAGATAATTTTACTTCTCTCTGGGAAATCAGACACTTTCCTTGTGAGATTGGAGATACTCAGATACAGCTCTTGCGATTGGAGTTATATTCACTAAATTAGATAATTATAGTGCTAAGTTTAATCGGTTCAGGGTTATGTGCTTATAATTTTGAAATAAGGGTGTGGAAGAGATGTGTTCAGAATTATAATCTCTCCTTTTCTTAGAATATCAGAGTCCCAGATAAGGTGACTCCTTTTAAAATTAAGTACATATTAGATGTATATAAACAAAATCACTTTTATCATTTACTATTGTTCAAATTATGTGATTCTGGTGCCCATCATCATTTATACTGATATTGTATTTTGGGATTTTTCTGGTTCCACCAGCATTTTTCTTCCAAGGAAACTTGTGACTGTATCAAACAAGCAAAAAATTAATAAAGGTAAACTTTGCCTCCACTGAACAGGTATGGTAAATTTAAAAATTATGAACTAATTTAAAAAGGTAAGCTAGCAAAAGCGGTAAACTGAAGATAAAACCTGAAAGACTTTACTAAATAGAAAGAAAGGCTCATCTGAGGGAATATTCGTTGTCCAAAAAATTTCCTCTCTCTTATGTGGTGGAATGGTAAAAAAAATCAAAATTACCAGTTCAGGTCTGTATCTGCTGCCATTTGACTTTTGAGTAATCAAATCGACTGCAGTCGTTACTGAATCAATGTCCTCTTAAGATTATACTTATGCAGTGAACATGGAGAGTTCTGTTTTAATTAATTTCAATGTGGTCCACCTGTCATGCACTCAACAACAGCACACCATTTAAGTTCTCATGCTTTTCTGGTGATGTTGGTATGACATAGTAATCGGGGCTGATACAAACAAAGGACCAGAGGCCTACAACCATTACAATGCCCAGACTTTAATTCAATGAGACAGTATCATATTGACTAACACTGTACGCAATCTAAATGAGTAAATTCCAAAGAAATATCATAGAACTAGAAATTCCTCTTCCTCTTAAAGCCAAAAACGCATCTAAATCGAATAGAGCATGCATATTCTGGATGTAAAAGAAATGGAAACTTTTGACTCTCTTGTTCCTTTTACCAAGATTAGAAAGGTCTCTTTTGTTCAAAGCTGAAATATAGAAATGATTCGTTCAGTGCTAGCTTATAAGATTGAAAGAACTCAAATGGATTTTAACCAGTTTGGAACGCAGTTAAAGGAATATGACAGATTGACAGTATGACTTTTCATTGCGCAATTTTCCCAAAAGAAAAACATCAATTAGTATATTGCCAGTACTTTACAATAACCAACTAGTAAACAACTACATTTGCTGGACTAAAACAGTTCCTTTTACTCCACTTTATTCTATATAGATACGTGATGCATGCTTAGGAGACTGAACCTCAGTACCAGTCAGTGGATTTAAACTGCCAAAAATTCTTTTTACTTCACTTTATTCTATATAGATACTTGATGCGTGCTTAGACAACTGATCCGTAGTATCAGTCACTAGACTAAGTTTTTGAAACATTTTTTATTCGACGTTCTTTTGTATAGATACTTTACGGACACAGAATGTTCGCAAGTTGAAGCCAACAACAACAATAATAAACAATTTATCTCAAACAAGTTAAGATAGGCTAGAAATAGAATCCAACTGAAGTCATTTCCATGAGAATAGCTAGAGTTTTATGTTGATTCGTCAAGCCTACCACAATTCTTCTTTTTCCAGACTTCGACCGGTTATATTGAAGTCAGGTTAAATTGAAGCCAACAAGGAGCTAATTTAGCAAAAAAGGAAATACTTTAATTGCTTATGACCATCTGGTACCAAAAATCAACATTGATTATTTAGCCAGCTAGTATGAATTTCCCAATATCTCGCTGGTACCAGACCAGACTATACCTTTCCATAAAAAGGTTCCAATTTTTACAAGGGATTCTCCAAGAGATTACCCAGCCCAAATATCCTTTTGACATTTGAAAAACTGCATAAAGGAACATAGATGCATTCCAATTGATAGTGCAAACAGATTTGGAAAAGAATCAGCTAATCTCTTTCTCAATTAAATATCCATCACTAAGCTGACAAGAATCATGCGCTAACCCGACTTATTAAATAAAGAGCAGTAATGGTACAATCAGATCTTGCAGGAAAGCGACGGTTAATGCTTCTATTTACAAGCACAACCCATAAAGAAAACAAAAAATTGTAAAAGAAAACTTATCAGCTCTACTCCAAGTTAATTCCCATAAATCTAAACCATCTGAAAAACCTAATTATTTAAAAAATTACCCCCACCCCCACCCCTACCCCCACCCAAATCTGTCTTTCCAGTAAACATACAACCTACTATAAGAGCACTTCAACTCCTTTCTTTCTAACAGCATCCACTGAGTACAAAACCTAAAATGATATTCGTCTCATCTTCAATTTCCTTCCTTGAAAGAAGCAAAACTTAACTTTTCTAGCTTGATCGGCCAATCTCCTCCAAGCAAAGTTGGGTTCGTCTTCGTTGCTACGTGAAAATCATGTATAGTCACATTTCTCGTCTCACAGACACGACTTTGCTCAGCACTTGTACCAACCACCACTTTGTGATGACCTGCAGCGCTAACGAGATCCACAGAAGGTTTGATCAATCTCTTCAAGTACACATCCAGAGCACGGTTCAACATTTCTGCACATTCAGGAGTCACACGGAGCCCTTCAGCCTCACACCTACGTTTCAATTGCATAAAGAGAGTTCTCGTACTAGGCAACTCGCCAGTTGTAAAGCAATACTCAGGAGGAGATGCAGGCCGATTAAGTTTTTGGGGACGCGGATTAGGAATAATGCCAAATGGGGCTTTTATTGGGCTCCGGCTTTGCACACCTGGGCTATGCCTTGTTTGCTCCACCTCCTCCCCATCCTCTACTGAGACAACCTCCAGCGGTGCTTTAGCAGGGCCATTGACAGCCTTGCCTTGTGGGCCCAAGGGGCTGAATTTTCGATCTTTACTTGAAATCGATCTCCCTTTCCCAGAGGGAGAAAGCAACGCGTCACCAAAGTGACCACTCGGGGTCTTTGAGGCAGTTCCAGAGCAACCAGGTAAAGTTTCTTTGGGTGGTGGGCCCGACCCTGTAACGGCATTTTGTAGAATTGATTGGATTAACTTGTTGTGGATGTGTACATTCTCCTTGCCAATAGTGGTGAGACACAAGCGGTCAAACTCTGGCTTGGACAGCTTGTTGCTGAGTAATCTTTTGAGATAGAACATGTATTTCTCTAACTTTTGTCGGCCGAGTTGCTTTAACAGGACCAACTTTAGCTGTGTTAAATCCACACGTGGAAGTCCGTTGCACGTCGACATACTTTCCCTTAAATTCACTAAATTGAAGTGAATGTGGGTCTGAAGAAGTGGCAAACAAGTGGCAAATCAGGTTCCAGATGGAAACCCTAGCTGACAAAACTGGGACGGCTTCCCAGCTCAAATTGGGAACTGAACTCGATATGGGAGCTTCGTGCAACCACCACAGCGTAGAATTGCTGGATCAAAGGAAAAACAAGGTACAATTGATTAAACGTCAACTTTATTTCAACGACTCTTACCAAATTGGGGGAAACCACAGATCACCTACTTTTAATTCGAAACAAGGTAAATCAAACTCGAATCGGATTACTACCAGTACAAAAAAACCCTAATTCAAGGAGAATTCAAACGATAGTCCGATCGAGCAAGCAATTGTAAAACCCGGCAAAAACTTTCGGAAAATAAACAGGGTAAAAGAAATAGCGAAAAAATACCTAATTGTGATCGAATCAAGCGAAGTTGAGATGGAAAAAGAATCGAATCGTTGGTCTTTTGTCGATTCTTCGCTCGAAAAATGGCTGCGCTCTGCCTCTAAATTTGCTTTCGTAAGAGAAATGTCGGGGATGAGAACGAGAGTCCTGTAAGAAAATTTCCCCTAGATTCTCTGTGGTTCCATAGTTAGAACAACTTGGTGTGATAATAGAACAGCACACAATCACTTGCAAAGTTACAGCTGGAACACTTAGTCGCACCCTAAAACAACAATTTATTTTAATGTGGGTCCCAAATATCAGTAGTGTATTTGATTGGCAGGATATGGTTTAGGTGCAGACTGAAGAAATAACAATTTTTGAGCTAAAAGAGCGACGCCTCGAGAAAGTGCAAAATAAACACGGAGCGTCGTTAAACAATACGAAGTCTATTTCCATTTATTTGTGGAGCCGGATAATCATCTCAATCGTGTATTTTGTAGGCTGTGATCCTGGTTTTTACAAAAGTAAGTTCGACACGCGAATTCCGCATGCCTAATGTCTGAAGTAGACACGGCCGCTAAAACTGGTACTTGCACGAAGCAACTTAGAATAGCTGTGCGCAATCGATCCCAAGAAAATATTTCTCTTAGCACCCGGAGTACAAAAAGACGGCACTACTGTCTCTGCGTATCCCTTATGTCAGTGCAAGAAAGCACATGTGGTGCAAATACTTCCATGTGATCTGGGTGTATCTGATTATTAATAGGTTTGACATGAGAGATGTTCGTTCCGGCTAAGCAAGGTTCGTACGAGCGGTGTGGTTACTCATTTGGGTCAACAGCACATGTGTAATTCGAGCAGCGTGACACTCAGAACGGTTTTGAGTCGGGACTGCGTTGAGAAAGGAATCCGTATCCTCCGGAATAATGCGGGTCTCGAAATGATCAGTAGACAGCATTGTTATGCTGTAAATTCGTTGGTACTGTAGCAAAAATACTGTACGAACAGCACCCGTCGCTGTAATAACAGTGAGAATGCAGGAGGGCCCACTGCTGCTGACCATTTCAGGGGATGTGAATTCTTGAGAAAGGACTTTTGTTTTATTGAACTATTGAACTGTCACTGATGTGTTTTTTACTTGTGCTTATCGAAATTTCAGTTTGTACAAAAGAAGAAAAAAATTTATGTCCAATGCATTAATTTTGTTTGTACTTTAGTAAAGTGTCTCAAGTTTTGTTTCATTCTTGTTCACATCATCTTGATCGATCAGATTCTACAAAAACTTAATCGTAAATGATCTTTTTTCTCATAAGAAATAGAAACATTGGAAGGAACAAAATATGAAGTTGGATATAATTTTCGTTTTTTTCTTTATGAAAAAATGATATTTGAAGTCACTATTCTTGCAAAGTGCTTGCTGGTAAGCTTCTTGCTATTATCCTTTTATAAATAAACGTCAGTTCACTTTTAAGTTGTGCGACAACGAAAACGAGAGTAAAGAAAAGTAGTAGGAAAAGGTAAGAGAAAGTTATATTTTTATTTGAAAGAGAACAAAAATTATCTCTTTAATGAGACGTTTTAATTTTGAAGACTTTTTTTCTCCAATTCAAAATTCTAGAACAAGTACTCGCTATATTTTTCACCTATTATTTTCTCACCACACCTCCTATATTTGTGTCTGCAGCACAATCTGAAAAGAAATTTGAACAATGCTCATCTCATCGTAGTAAGTCTCTGTGTGCTCTTAGCACCTCTCTGTTTTCAGCTTTGGGCCAAAAGAATGGTGCTTCCATTCATTTTATCAAATTGAGGAAGTTTTCTCTATTGCTTGTAGACTTCACTAGACGTACGACTCGCGCTACACGCGAAAAAGTTAAATTTTAATCTTCCTTACTACAAAAATAAAATTATAATAGACCATTTAAATAATAAAAAACAAAAAAAGCAACGGCAAAAACAAAATTGCACAAAAAAAGCTATAGTGAAGCTATAGTGGATCTAAATTAGAGCATCAATTAAAAAAAAAAATACTACAATCAATCTCCCACGCGAAGGAAATAAAATTTAACAAGAGAAAAATAGGGATTTCACTGTAGCGATGCAGCGATGAACAGTGAAAACACTCTTCAATCACCGTGGAAATGAACAGTAGCGGCCGATGAGATAAGAGTATATTCAAAAGTAAAACACTGTTCATTCATGCGGTATGCGTCAATCGCCATGCGTCTCACGTCATGCACCATGCATCATGGGTCATGCGTTATGCATCATGCGTCATTAGTCATGTGTCATGCATCATGCGTCATGCGCCATGCACCATACGCCATGCGCCATGCGTCATGCGTCATCCATCTTGCTTCTTGCGACACGCCTCACGCCTCATGCCTCATGCGCCATGCGTCATGCGTCTTGCGTCTTGCGTCATGCGTCATGCGTCTTGCATCATGCGCCATGCGTAATGTACCGTCGCGTCATGCTTCATGCGTCATGCGTCAAGCGTCATGCATAATCCGACATGCATCTTTCCTCATGCATCTTGCGTCATGCGTCATTCCTTTAACGTCTTGCGACTTGCAGCGTAATGCGTCATGCGTAATGTACCGTCATGCGTCATACGTCATGCGACATGCGTCATGCATCTTGCGTCATGGCTCATGCGGCATGCGCCAGGAGCCATGCGTCATTCGACATGCGTCATGCGTCATGCATCAATCAATCTCCGATGCGAAGGAAATAAAATTTAAAAAGAGAAAAATTGTGATTTTACTACAGCGATGAACAGCGAAAACATTATTCATTCAACGTGGAAATGAACAGTTGTGGCCGATAAGACATGAGTATATTAAACAATAAAACACTAATCATTAATGCGGTATGCGTCAATCGCCATGCGTCATGCATCTTGCGTCTTGCGTCATGCATCTCACGTCATGTATCATGCATCATGGGTCATGCGTCATTCGTCATGCGCCATTCGTCATGCGTCATGCGCCATGCGATATGCGATATGCGTGATGCGTGATGCGTCATTCCTCATGTGTCATGCTTCATGCAACATGCGTCATACGTCTTACGTCATGCGTCATGCCTCTAACGTCTTGTGACTTGCGGCGTCTTGTGTAATGCAGAGTGTTGTCAAATGCGGGTTTGAGTATGCGTGCGGAGAGGCACCGCATACTGCATATGCGTCATGCGGTCGTATATGCAGATTTATATGCGGTCGATTTGAACAAGTAGATCTATGTTTTGAACAGGAGTTGTTATGCATATGTCCATAATTAGTAATTTAATATGAAATCCTGAATTGTTTTCAAATCAAACTATAAATATATATTTCTTAATGTTGCTAATTGCTAAATAAACAAAGAAAAAAGAAAAGTTTGTTTTTTTTACTACTAAATCTGGAGCTGAAATATTTTTTACATAAATAATTGCAATACGAAGCTGAAAATCTCGTAGTATTTTACGGGGCTAATTAACATATATTTACAAACACGTCTTAGATTAATATACAATTAAATAAAAAGAGAGAAGTTTGCTCGATGTAAGTTCTAACTGCAATTTCAATATTACTAATGGTTGGTAATTAAATAATTTATATTAGAAATATGGGAGAGAAAAGATGCAAGGAGGAGAGAACGCCACTTGTTACTATCACACATTCTGTTGAATATTTGACCACCAACTTTTCTAATGTTCTATTTCTATTCGGGGATTTCAAGTTCATATTTAAATATAACGCATAATATCAACCGCACATCAACTTCGACGCACTCAACATTCCGCCTACGCCTAAGCAGGTGCATAAGCGGGCGCATGAACCGCCTTTTACTACACTGGTAATGCGTAATGTACCGTTATGCGTCATGCATCATGCATCATGCGTCATGAGTCATGCGCCATGCGACATGCGTCATGCGGCATGCGACATGCATCTTGCGTCATGCGTCATGCATAATGTGTCATGCGTCATGCGACATGCGTCATGCGCCATGCGTCATGCGTCATGCATCATTCCTCATGCGTCATGCGCCACGCGCATGCGACAAGGGTCATGCATCAGGCGTCATGTGTGATGCGTGATGCATGAAGCTGTTGTATCTAACAATGTAACAATGTCTTTTATTTGTCGATTTGCAAAACAAACTTGAATTTTTCCACGTTCGTGTGTTTTGAGTTTGTTGCAGGGAATATGGCAAAACTGGATATCTGGAAGCGCAATAGAGTGCAACATGGGCATATGGAGCAAATAAAGATTTAAATAGGTCTAAAGTTAATTCATATGTAAAATCAAATTTGGTAAATATGGGTATGATTAAGCTTGAGAAAATCCAGATTTTGCATTAACCGTTATAATCCTTCTTAACCGTTATAACAGTTAGCTCAATCGAATTGCAATACCAAATGTTCATTTTTCTCCAGAACGAATCGTTACATAACTGTTACCAACCGTTATAACGGTTAGGTTCATCCCAAACTTACAACTTGTCACTTTGGTTAAACCGTTATAACGGTTCCTAAGCGTTATAACGGTTAGATCAAGTACTTGAATTTGATTTGTGCTTCGTTTTGTTCCAGAGAGAACCGTTACCTAACGCTTTGCAAGCGTTATAACGGTTTGATTAACTCAACCAACAAACTGCAGGATTTTTGTACTAACCGTAATAACGGTTGCCAAGCATTATAACGGTTCGGGAAGAAATCCCCTGTTTTGGAAGGTTATTTGCTGCTGCTATATATACAAATTTCTTCTTCTTTCTTAAATCATCTTTTGCAAAATACTGAAACCCTAGCAGCCTCCATTGCTAACCTTGAAAAGCTCCTTACAAACTCTCAAAATTCTCAAGCTTAATTGACTCAAAATTTGTCAAATATTTGTGAGATTTGAGAGATCATTACTATACTATTCTCTTGTGCTTTGTGTTCATTGTACGGGTTTAGTCTCTAATCTTCGTGTGTAAAGAGCTAGATCTCGGCCTTGTAAAGGACTCTATTTGGTGATAGTGCATACGGCTCGATCCTATTACCATGTCGGGGGATAAGGAGGCCCGGAGACGTAGGCTCGTCAATAGCCGATCTCCGTTATCATATCGGTGTCACGCGTTCTACGCACTGTTTGATCTTTCTAAACTCTCTTTGCTTTAATTTCAGTAGTTTAATTATCTTGAGTAGATTGTGTGATTTGGTTCTAGTTGAAATTGAATTTGAATTGTGGAATTTGCAAAAAGAACCCTAGACTTGCATTGTGTACCTATTCACCCCTCCCTAGGTAAATGAAAGTGGTATCAGAGCGAGTTTAGTTTGCTAACTAGAAATTGTTTTAGTTCACAAACCAAGATCTATAATTATGGCTACCTATAGGCATGTCAAGGAACCTCAGGTATTAGGCGCAAATTGTAAGAATTTTGGACATTGGAAACGGTGTATGGTGAATTACCTAGAGATTTGTGATCTTTGGGATGTTGTAGTTGACAAGTATGTTCCAAAATATAACACCGAAATCGGGAAACTTGATGTATTATGTTTACCAAAGAAAAAGAACAATGATGCCGCCATTAATGCCATATTGTCATCGGTTAGTGAAACCATAGCACCAATATTTGGGAATCTTAATAATGCTCATGACATGTGGCAAGTATTGTTGAAACGATATGAGGGAAATGACCAAATCAAAAGAAACAAAGTGGTCGGTCTAGATACTCGATATGAAAACTTTAGAATTGAAGAAAATGAGAGTATCGAAGACATGTACTATAGACTTACCATTCTCATAAACGAATTCATTGAAATGGGTGAACCATTAACTAACAACAAGATTGTAGGTAAGCTCTTTCGCACAATGATTGTGAGACCCGATTGGCAAGGGTTTGTTGGAGCACTTGAGGCGGTGAACGGGAGAAATGCGGAGCCATTCACTCCAGATGAGATATACAACTCATTTCGATCCTTCGAAGAAACTCTCAAACAAACCGCCAACAAAAATCAAGGAGGTAAAGCCATTGTCTTCCCGGTGCAAAACTCCAAGCACAACAACTCTTCATTCGCCAATTCACAATCAACAAGTGACAACCCCTTCAAGAACATGGGACAAGACCATGAAAAAGAAACACAAGTTCTAGCTAAGATGTTGCAAGGTCTATTTGCCTTTGAGAAGAAATACAATGCAAAGCGAGAGAGCAAAGGCAAGAAGGTGGTATGTGCCATGTGTGAAAGAGAAGGACATATTATTCACACGTGTTACAAGATATTTCCACATATGAGGCCTCAAGATGGTGATGAAAAGCAAGAGCGAAAGGTGCATGCAAAGAAGGACGGCTACAAGGGCAAAAAGAAGGCTAAAGCAATGCATGTCGATAGATGGAACCATAGCGAAGATGAAGAAAGCGAGAAATCTGAAGTTGAAGTCGAGGAGCAGAAGAAAGTCAACTATTCACTAATGGCCATTTGTGATGAAGACTCAAATTCCACCGACATTGACTCCATCATAGCGAGCAACAACATCACCGACCCAACAACAATTGAGATCCTCAAGAGTACCATTCTAGCCAAAGTGAAGAAGCTAAATATCAACTCGGTGAATGAGAAGGAGACAAAGTCGATTGAAGAGGCTAGCACTTCATCTCCTAAGAAGGAGGCAAAGGTATTTCAAAACTCAACGAATTTTAATTCTAAGCCAATGTGTACCTCATCACTTTGTTTGAGTGATGATGATGATGAGGATGATGATGAGAACCTACTTGATGATACAAGCATTTTATCTAATGAGGAATCCCTAAAAATTGAAATTGTTAGGTTGAATAAGCTTCTAATTGAGACTAATCGTGAGTTAATGGGAAAAGAAAGCGTAATCGCCGGGTAAAATAACAAAATACTCACACTTGAATCGAAGGTAAAAGAAGGTAACTTGAAAAATAATAAAATATCACAAACAAGAGGCTCAAGGGTTTTCGGGTCCACTAGTGTATTGAGTAGTGACACTAGGAGGAATCTAAACAAAATGTTTGAGGGACAAAAACCCAACGACAAGTCGGGTCTTGGATACAAAAAGGGCGCATCCCCTTTTCAATCCAACTCTCAACAAAACCCTAAAGTAAAAGGAAAACAAGCTCAAACATTCAAGGGCAAGAGCCATAATCAACCAAAACAAAATAGTAGATCAAATTATGCCTTTAGGTATCGGTTTAATAATAGTCCTTATGCCAAAAGTAAACCGGAACCTAGATACAACTATTTTAATCCTTCTTGGTCAAACAATATCTACCACAGGGGCACCAAACGGTTGGATGTACAAACCAAAAGACAAAAATCTTGCCCCAATCGGTTCTCAACATTATGAGAAACCAAAAGTTATTTTCCGACAAACAAACGATGTCAAAATCACTAAGATTCAAGAATTAAAGCATGACTATCAAGTTTGATTTATTAAATTAAACAAAAATCCCGCAACCAAAGCATTTTGCAATTATTGTTGTAGGAACGGTCATATATCATTGGAATGTGAATATCGAAAGACAGGAACCTTGGTTACTTGGGTTCCCGAAACTAGGAATTAATCACATAATCGAAAAACTCTCCACGTTTTACCAAGTCATACCTTTAGGGGGAGTTTATATACAAAGCATATATTAGTATGTTTAACTACTAATATATTCTTATAGGTTTGTGATGTCAACTCATAGAGAAAATGCTTGAATCATCGATAGTGGATGCTCTCATCATATGATCGGTTCAAGTTCTAACTTTATTTTGTTAAAACCATACGATGGTGGTTCGGTCACCTTTGGGAGTAACCAACGAAAAAGCAAGATTATAGGTATAGGGTCTATTGGAAACCAACATCTAATCATTTCAAATGTATACCTTGTAGACGGGTTAAATTTTAATTTACTTAGTGTAAGCCAACTATGTGATGTCGGTTACTACGTTAAATTTGATCACCTCAATTGTCATCTCATGTGGTCCAAAACAAATGAAGAAGTGTATCAAGGTGAAAGACAAAGTGGTGTTTATTACCTCTATTTAAATGATTTTAGACAAGGTGAGATTTGTTTAAATGCTTTGACTAACCAATCATGGCTTTGGCATAGAAGATTAGCACATTTAGGTGCAAGTTCAATTAAGAAGCTCATTAGGCATGAATTAGTTAGAGGTCATCCTTTGAACAAAATCAACTTGGATGGAGTTTGCGACGCATGCATCAAAGGTAAACAAGTAAAATCTAGCTTTGCTCTCAAGGATGAGGTATCTACCGAAAAACCTTTACAATTGATACATATTGATTTATTCAAACCAATTAGTGTACCTAGCTTGGCCAAAAAGAAGTACGTATGTGTTATCGTTGATGACTATAGTAGATACACTTGGGTCATATTTTTAAAGCATAAAAGTGACGTTTGAGAATTTTGTTGACTTTTGCAATAGAGTAGAGAACGAAAATGAGTTAAAGATTAAAAGAATTAAAAGTGATCACGGAGGAGAATTTGAAAATGCCAAATTTGACGAATTGTGTTCAATTAGAGGATATAAACATGAGTATTCGGCCCCTAGAACTCCTCAACAAAATGGTGTAGTAGAAAGGAAAAACCGTACACTACAAGAACTTGCTCGTACAATGCTTAATGACTTCTCACTACCAAAATTTCTTTGGGCCGAAGCGGTTAATATCGCGTGTCATGTAATTAATAGGGTAGGCATAAGACCAATCATCAAAAGAACTCCATATGAACTATGGGTAGGTCGTAAGCCAAACATATCATACTTTAGAACCTTTGGTGCAAAGTGTTTTGTTCTTGACGACTCTCCCAAAATCACCAAATTCGACTCAAAATCAATTGAAGGAAACTTGGTAGGGTATTCAATGACAAATAAAGCTTATAGAGTCTATGTACCAACGTCAAAGATTGTTATTGAGTCAATTAATGTGAAATTTGATGAATTTACTAATGCTTGGGCCGAGAAAGGTGATCTTGACAATGTAGGTGTTGAAGTCTCCGGTGAAGACTCTCACCCTCATGAACAAGGGCAAAAAGAGATCATATCCTTGGACAACACGACACATGTGGAAAATGTACAACAAGGAGATGACAACACGACACATGTGGAAAATGTACAACAAGGAGATGATACTCAAAAGTCGATGAACCCGAGCAAAACGAGCATGAGGATGATAACGCTCAAGAAGAAGACATCGCATCAACAGAGCAACCTGAATACCAAATACCTCAAGATTTAAGGGAAGTAAACTCTCACCCTTTAACAAATGTAATTGGTAACCCTAGGGATGGTGTTAGAACTAGGTCCAATTTGAACCAAATGATTGCTCATTGTGCGTTTGTCTCGCAAATCGAACCCACAAATCTAGAACAAGCTTGTAACGATGCCGATTGGATTTGTGCCATGCAAGAAGAGTTAAATCAATTTGAACGTAACAAAGTGTGGGAACTTGTACCAAAACCTAAGAATAGAGGGATAATTGGAACGAAATGGGTTTTTAGGAATAAAAAGGATGAAGAAGGGAATGTTGTTCGTAATAAAGCTAGATTAGTAGCACAAGGCTTTAGACAAAAAGAAAGGTTGGATTACGATGAAACTTTTGCACCCGTGGCTAGACTAGAATCCATTAGAATGCTCTTGGCATATGCCTCTTACAAAGGCTTTACCTTATTCCAAATGGATGTCAAGAGTGCATTCTTGAACAGATTTATACAAGAAGAAGTTTACGTACACCAACCATCCGGTTTCATTGATCCAAATTTTCCCAATCATGTATATAAACTCGACAAGGCCCTTTATGGTTTAAAACAAGCTCCTCGAGCTTGATATGGTAGACTTAGCTCTTTCTTGGTAGAAAATAATTTTATAAGAGGGAAAAATGAAACCACATTGTTTACCAAAAAGAATGAAAATGATTTATTATTAGTACAAATATACGTAGATGATATTATTTTTGGTTCAACTAATGCGGCACTTGCCGAAGATTTTGCTTCTTTGATGAGTAGTGAATTTGAAATGAGCATGATGGGCGAATTGAAGTTCTTCTTAGGATTGCAAATGAAGCAACAATCCGATGGAATATTCCTCAATCAAGCAAAATACGCCAAGGAATTGGTAAAGAAGTTCGGATTGGATGATAGCAAGGTGAGCAAGACCCCGATGGCGGCAAACATCAATCTCGATGCGGACGAAAGTGGGACTCCAGTGGACATCTCTCAATACCGAGCTATGATAGGTAATCTACTTTATTTAACAGCAAGTAGGCCCGACATTATGTTTTCGGTATGTCTTTGCGCTTGTTTTCAAGCAAATCCTAAAGTGTCACACATGAAAGCCGTGAAAAGAATTCTTAAATATGTCAAAGGCACATTGAACTTAGGTCTATGGTATGGTCGCCAATCGGAACTTGATCTAGTAGGGTATACGGACGCCGACTTTGCCGGTGATAAAATTGATAGAAAAAGCACAAGTGGAACGTGTCAATTCCTAGGAGGTTCCCTTGTGTCATGGTCAAGTAGAAAACAAACATATGTAGCCCTATCAACCGCCAAGGCCGAATACGCGGTAGTTGTTGCACTCAATTGTTGTGGATGATACATACTTTGAATGATTACGACTTACGCTTCCGCAAAGTCCCAATAATGTGTGACAACACAAGCGCAATACTAATCTCTAAGAAACTGGTATTTCATTCTCGCACAAAACACATAGAGATTAGACACCATTTCATTCGAGACCATATTGAAAAAGGTGATATAGAATTATCATACATAGACACCAAAAATCAAATCGTCGATATTTTCACAAAACCTCTACCAACTCAATTACATTGTGAACTACGCTTCAAACTCGGCATGCTTGCTCTTGCCTAGTACAATACTCAAAATCACTCTGAACCGTTATAACGGTTGGTAACCGTTATAACGCTTAGCTCAACCATGATGTGTCGAACTACTGAAACTTTCAAAAATATAACAAACCGTTATAACGGTTTGCAAGCGTTATAACGGTTGTAATTAATTAAACAAGAAAACAAACATGCAAAAATTCTCCAAAAGAAAGCGTTACACAACGCTTTATAAGCATTATAATGGTTAGATTGTCCTATGCATTACTTCATCAAAACTTTGCTTAAGCGTTATAACGCTTACCAAGCATTGTAACGATTGAATTTATTTCGAGACAATCAAATTTGCACAAAAATCATCCAGGAGCATGCGTTATACAACGCTTGTCAAGCGTTACAATGGTTAAATCCAAGCACCTTAATTCCTCAAACTCTGTTCTGAAGCGTTATAACGCTTGATAAGGGTTATAACAGTTTGATTTAATTAAAGGGAGTTACATTTTATCAAAATTCTTCCAGGAGAAAGCGTTATCCAACGATTCACAAGCGTTATAACTGTTAGCTTATCCTATGCAGTATCACAAAACACTCTACTGAAGCGTTATAACGCTACATAAGCGTTATAACGGTTAAATCTAATCCAAAAGGGGCATATTCTCTCAAAATTCTTCCAGAAGCAAGCGTTACACAACGCTTAAGAAGCGTTATAACGGACAAATACACCTACCATAATTCCTCACTTCCAAACTTAAGCATTATAACTCTTCATAAGCATTATAACGGTTCGCTCAATCACAGCAACACGTTTTCAACTAACCGTTATAACGGTTTCAAAGCGTTATAATGGTTCGCGATTTCCAGAGGCGCCTCTTTAGGCCGACAGCTCTCTTCCTCTCCCAACCTTTCATTTCCAATTCGAGTTCTTCCCCCTTCTCTCAAAACCCTACATCTCCCTACTCTAAGTAACCCCTCTATCCTTGATTGTTTCTCAAATTTCTTCAAGATCTCAACTCTCCTAGGCCTTCTCTCTCTATTTCGACCACTCGTTTTTGCCATTATCTCCTCAATCTCTCCATCCACACACCTAGGGTTTCATCTTCAAACCTCAACCTCCATGGCTAGTGAAGAAGGCGCCAAGAAGAAGATGGGCCGTAAGATGCTCGCCTACAAGCGAGCACGTGATGGATCAAGCGCCGACCAAAGTTCTACTATTGCTTCTATTAGATCGAGCCTCAACGCCATACGAGGTAACATCTATCTCTTCCGGGATGATGAATCTTTTGCCAAGTACAAGGCACTAGCAAAAAGACCGAGTTTCTCATGCTTCTACTTTATTTGTTGTGGAAGAATTGACAAGTCATTTGAAAGGGAAAAGATACAGGAATATACCGATAAGTGGGGGTTACAGGCAATAATTGAGTGTGATGAACATTACAATGAGGTGGTGGTTCAAGCCTTTTATGCAAACCTGAAAATAACCAAAGAACTATTCGGTTTCAAAACCTATGTGCGTGGGAAAGAAATAGTGGTGACATTGGATTCATTGGCCACTTGGTTAGGTCTCCCTAATGATGGTGAAGAGATTTACTTGAATAGAAATTGGTCGGGTGAACCCGAAGAGTGCCATCATGATTACCTTCGTTGGTTTCGCGTTCCATTGTTAGGTCATGGTAAACAACCCTTCTACTCTACCATCCTACCGGCCATTCATCGTATTGCATACATGTTTATTCACCACATTATGACTCCAAAGGGAGGAGTTAAGACCAACATAGAGTTTAATGGGGTGTTTTACCTTCGTCACTTACTCGAAGGTACTCGGACGTTCAACATTCCATTTGTAATAATTAAGCACATGATCACCGCTTGTAAGGACACCCAAAGGATCCTTCCTATGGCAACCTCATACACAAGATTCTAAAGGCAAATGAGGTGGTGTTTCCTCCAAATATTGATCTCATAGAACCAATTAACTTGTGGACCCGAATGGATACACATGGTTGGGTTACCACATCACATGACTTTGGAGATGGTCGTGGGCAAGGAACCGATGGACTTGTGTATCACCCAAAACCCGAGGATAAGAACATTTGGATTTATCAACCCAATGCACGAGTTAATCAATATTGGGACCTGAATAAACCCGCTCCTTTATCTCCTCCTCGTCCATCCTCCTCAACTCAAATCGGGCCTCAAGTGTCTCTTGATTTTCAACAAGCGGTCCTCACGGCTTTAGGTGAGCTTCGCACTACTTGCAATGAGATTAACACAAAGTGCGACTGAATCGAATCGAACCAAAACGAGTTTTGCGCATGGGCAAAAGGTCAATTCTCTACTCTCTACGATTCTCATCTTGACCTTCAATCTCGTTACTATGAACGATTTGGATATAATGATGAATAGGGGGATACATCCGCATCGACCGATGGAGGCGAGGATGACGATGATGGTGACGATGATGGCGACGACGATGATGGCGCTAGTGATGGTGGTGATGCAATGGAGACCTAGATCGTATTGCTTTATGTCTTCTTTTAGGATTTATCTATATATTTTTATTTGTGTTAGAATTATGTTTGACTTATGCGTATGCGTTTACTTGTTACCATGTATCGTGCATTGTGTTTGTGTGACTTATGGCTATATATGAATTATAACTATGCGTTTGTTTGTTAGCACGCACCGTGCATTGTGTTGGGCTTGCTTGCTTCCCATATTATTGTTTGTTTGTTTGATTGATAGTTTACTTTACTTTCAAAGTTCTTTTTGCCATTATATGTGCAACATATCGCAAATGTCAAAAATTGAGGGGGAGCATTCAATAAATATGGGGCTACAATTGTTTATATTCAATATGCATAAATTGAGGGGGAGCAAAATGTATGAATTATGTGTTGTTTGCAAAATCATATGAGCATTAACAAAGGGGGAGATTTAGTTAATATCTATCACAATCTTTTGCTCGATTTTCAAAAAGGGGGAGAAGTAAAAACGCGCTCTAAGATTGTCATATACATGCACATATAATCGCAAGTTTTGCAAATCGACAAAAGGGGGAGATTGTTGTATCTAACAATGTAATAATGTCTTTTATTTGTCGATTTGCAAAACAAACTTGAATTTTACCACGTTCGTGTGTTTTGAGTTTGTTGCAGGGAATATATGGAAAAAATGGATATCTGGAAGCGCAATAGAGTGCAACATGGGCATATGGAGCAAATAAAGATTTAAATAGGTCTAAAGTTAATTCATATGTAAAATCAAATTTGGTTAATATGGGTATGATTAAGCTTGAGAAAATCCAGATTTTGCACTAACCATTAAAACCCTTCTTAACCGTTATAACGGTTAGCTCAATCGAATTGCAATACCAAATGTTCATTTTTCTCCAGAACGAACCGTTACATAACTGTTACCAACCGTTATAACGGTTAGGTTCATACCAGACTTACAACCTATCACTTTGGTTAAATCGTTATAACGGTTCCTAAGCGTTATAAAGTTAGATCAAGTACTTGAATTTGATTTCTGCTTCGTTTTGTTCCAGAGAGAACCGTTACCTAACGCTTTGCAAGTGTTATAATGGTTTGATTAACTCAACCAACAAACTACAGGATTTTTGTACTAACCGTTATAACGGTTGCCAAGCATTATAATGGTTCGGGACGAAATCCCCTGTTTTGGAAGGTTATTTGCTGCTGCTATATATACAAATTTCTTCTTCTTTCTTAAATCATCTTTTGCAAAATACTGAAACCCTAGCAGCCTCCATTGCTAACCTTGAAAAGCTTCTTACAAACTCTCAAAATTCTCAAGCTTAATTGACTCAAAATTAGCCAAATTTTTATGAGATTTGAGAGATCATTACTATACTATTCTCTTGTGCTTTGTGTTCGTTGTACGGGTCTAGTCTCTAATCTTCGTGTGTAAAGAGCTAGATCTCGGCCCTTGTAAAGGACTCTATTTGGTGATAGTGCATACGGCTCGATCCTATTACCAAGTCGGGGGATCGGGAGTCCCGGAGACGTAGGCTCGTTAATAGCCGAACTCCGTTATCATATCGGTGTCACGCGTTCTACGCACTGTTTGATCTTTCTAAACTCTCTTTGCTTTAATTTCAGTAGTTTAATTATCTTGAGTAGATTGTGTGATTTGGTTCTAGTTGAAATTGAATTTGAATTGTGAAATTTGCAAAAAGAACCTTAGAATTGCATTGTGTACCTATTCACCCCCCTCTAGGTAAATCAGAAGCGTGATGCGTCATGCGTTATGCGTCATTCCTCATGCATCAAGCGTCATGCGTCATTAGTCATTCCTCATGTGTCATGCGACATGCGCCATGCGGCATGCGGCATGCGCCATGCGTCATGCTTTATGCGTCATTCCTCATGCGTCATGCGACATGCGTCATGCCTCATGCATCTTGCATCATGCCTTATGCGTCTTGCGTCATGCCTCATGCCTCATGCATCATTCCTCTAACGTCTTGCGACTTGCAGCGTAATGTGTCATGCGTAATGTATCATCATGCGTCAATCATAAAACTTGTGATTCTACTACAGCGATGAAATAAAATTTAAAAAGAGAAGGAAATAAAATTTAGGAGTGGAAATGAACCGTGGTGGCCGATGAGACATGAGTATATTGAATAATAAAACACTGTTCATTCACCGTGGAAATAAACAGTGGTGGCCTATGAGACATGAGTATATTAAATAATAAAACACTGTTCATTAATGCGGTATGCGACAATCGCCATGCGTCATGCGTCATGCGTCATGCGTCATGCGACATGCCTCTAACGTCTCGCGACTTGCAGCGTCATGTGTCATGCGTAATATATCGTAATGCGTCATGCTTCATGCGTCATGCGCCATGCGTCATACGTCATGCGACATGGGTCATGCGTCAAGCGTCATGGGTCATGCGTCATGCGTCATGTGTCATGCGTCATGCGTCATTCCTCTAATGTCTTGCGACTTGCAACGTAATGCCTCATTCGTCATGCGTAATGTACCGTTATGCGTTATGCGTCAGGCGACTTGAATCACGCATCTTGCGTGAGGCATGATGCGTCAAGCGTCATGCGTCATGCATAATACGTCATTCGTCATGCACCATGCATCATTCCTCTAACGTCATGCTACATGCATCAGGCGACATGCGTCAAGCGTCATGCATCATGCGTCATGCGTCATGTGCCATCCGTCTAACTTCATGCGTCATGCATCTCGCGTCTTGTGTCATTCGTCTAATGTCATGCGTCATGCGTCTAAAGTCATGCATCATGCGTCATTCCTCTAACGTCATGCGACTTGTAGCATCATGCGTCATGCGTCATGCGTCATGCGTCATGCGTCATGCGTCATGCGTAATGTGCCGTCAGGCGTCGTGCACCGTCAGGCGTCAGGCGTCATGCGTCATGCTTCATTCGTCTTACATCATATACCATGTGTCTAACGTCATGAGACATGCGTCCTGCGTCTAATGTCATGTGTCATGCAACATGCATCATGCATCTTGCGTCTTGCGTCATGCGTCATGCGTCATGCATCTTGCGTCTTGCGTCATCCGTCATTCCTCTAACATCATGCAACTTGCAGCGTCATGAGTCATGCATCATGCGTCAATCGCCATGCGTCATGCGTCATGCGTCTAATGTCATGCGTCTAACGCCATGCGTCATGCGTCATGTGTGTAACGACATGTGATAAAAAGTGAAAGTGATGAACAGTTAAGACAGTGGAAACGACATGAAAGAAATATTTTTAAAACAGTGGTTTATTGTAGCGAAAACACTGTTCTTACTGTAGCGATGAGCATTGAAAACACTATTCATTCGCACTGTGGAAATGAACAGTGTCAACAGTGAAAACATTGTTCTTACTGTAGCTATGAATAGTGAATGAGGCGCCATGAGTATATTAGATAACTGCTTATAATGTTTTTCTTTTTATTTTTTTATTTGTTGATGTAAAAGAAGTCTGAACATGAATTGACAACTTAAGTGCTTCCATATCATCTTTAAAAAGGATAATATTGAAATTATATCATTTCTTTTTATCAATGGAGGGAGCTTTCTATAATGCTTGTATACTTCATAACTGCTTATATTGTTCTTTTATTTTTAATTTTTATTTGTTGATGTAAAAGAAGTATGTGTTAGATTAAACTCTTTTTTGGTTTGACAATTTGCAAAATAAATCAATACTAACCTTGTACAATTGAGTTTTGGTGAGTTGCAGATTTATACATGTACAATTAAGTATTACAAAGACTTCATGAAGCATGTACAAGTCAAGAGGAACAAGAAGACATCAAGAGCAAGCAAAACAGAGCCTCAAAGAGGCTTGCATTACAGTAAGTCAGTAACGCAAGAGAACCCATCACAATGGGTCCCCAATCCGTCACAATGAATGTGCAAGATGTCACAACGAGTTCCCAAGGAGAAGAGTGAGAAGATAGTGCAAAATAAGGATTTGACATAGGCTTGTGTTACAGTAACACTAGCAAACACGTCACAACGGGTTACCAACCTGTCATAATGGGTTCCTCACCTATCACAACACGTTCCTATCAAGATGGACCCGAAAGTCAGTCAGAGATGCAAACAAGGGAAAAACTGGAAATGTGCCAACCCACCACAACAGATTCCATTAAGAGTTGCCCATTTCTGTAATGGAAGCAGCCCTGATCAAGGTTCTAAGACTCCAAGAAGTGTTATGCATATATAAACTTGAGACATACGTTCCAGTAGTATCAAGAAAGCATCCCCCAAGTTTACAAGCACTCAATTGAGCATCAGAAAGAGCACTGAAGCCTTCTCCTTCCAGCATCCAAACTCGAGAAAGTGTTTAAGATAGCTAATTCTCTAATTGTCTATTCGTGAGAGAATTTAGTTGTTTTGTGTGGCGAACTACGTTGTGTTGTCAAGTAGTTCATCCTTGTCTTGAATTATGTTGTCAATCAAGATCATTTACCTTTGTAGAGCGGTGTAGCCCCTTGCAAATGTTTAGAGCCTTTAGGATAAGCTCCCTTGTTGTAAAAATACTTGTCATCTAGTGTATTAGATTCTAGAAGGTATTTTAGATTCGGGGTCTTATGGATGTAGGCTTGGTTGATAAGTTGAACCACATTACATAGTGTGTTATCTTGCTCTCTTGCTCTATTGCTCCATTGATTGCTTGACTTAGTTAGATGAATAAGGTCCAAAAGTTATACTTGAAATTGTTAAACATTTTCGCAATCGTTTTAGGCCGTTATACCCTTGTTCAAAATAATAATGGTATTAGAGCAAAAGGTTCATACATAGCTAATTAGATCAAATCTTGATAGTTCTTGACATTGTCTTGTATAAAATGTCACAA
This sequence comes from Eleocharis quinqueflora, assembly GCA_964058865.1. Lineage (NCBI taxonomy): Eukaryota > Viridiplantae > Streptophyta > Magnoliopsida > Poales > Cyperaceae > Eleocharis > Eleocharis quinqueflora. The sequence goes on along the minus strand of CAXKVX010001864.1, from coordinate 186,637 downwards.
TTAAAGTTTGTGAGAGAACCACCAATTTTTTGGGTAGGATACAAGAATTTCTCCTTTTGAAAGAGATATATGGTTAACTACCTTAGTCTACTTGACCTATGGGATGTTGTAGAGGTAGGTTGGACATCCAAGTATGAAGCTAATGGTATTTTTTTTTTGACCAAAGAGTTCAGAGAACACAAGTACATTAATGACAACACGGTTAATATCATAGTTAGCTTTATTCATGAAATAATTGCTTTACCTCTTTCTCATTCCACAAATGTCAAAGAAATTTGGAATGCATTAGTACTTAGAAATGAGTGAAATGAACACATAAAATGAACTCGTAAAGTGGGATTAGCCACAAAATTAGAGAACATGAAATTTGAGGAAAATTAGTCTTTTGAGAATCTTTACTTTAGACTTGTCTCTTTGAGAAATGAATTTATTGAAGGAGGTTCTTGTTAGATTGAACTCTTCTTTTTTGTTTGACAATTTGCAAAATAAATCAGTACTAACCTTGCACAATTAAGTTTTGGTGAGTTGCAAGTTTACACAAGTATACTTTGATAATGCAAAGGCTCAAACATGCATGTACAAGTCAAGACGATCACTTTGATATCAAGAGCACACAATTTGGACAAGAACAGAGGCTTGGGAGAGCTATGCGTTATGGTAACACATGGAGAACCCGTCACAACAGATTCCCAACCTGTCATAACGGATTGCCCACCCTCACAACGGGTCACCAATCTGTTGTAATGGATTGAAGAGGAGAAGAGCTGGAAGACAGGGGAATTTGGCAGATTGGCAGAGTCATGTGTTACTGTAACACATTCCATACACGTCACAACGGATAACCAACTCGTCATAACGGGTTCCCCACCCGTCACAATAAGTTCCTGTACAAGAGGGCTTAGAAGTCAGTCAGAGATGCATTGAAGGACATTTTGAGAAATAAGTCAACCTGTTACAATGGGTTCTGTAATGGATTAGGAAAATGCTATAACGGAAGCATTGCAGACCAAGATTTCAAGACTTCAAGATGTGCCCAACCTATATATACCTTGGGGATTCGAACCAGATCATTCAAGAAAGCCCTCCTCAAGTTTTCAAGCATACAATTAAGCACCACAAAGAGCACAAGAGCCTTCTTCTTCAGCATCCACATCTTGAGAGTGTATATGATAGCTAATTCTCTAATTGTTAATCCGAGAGAACGCTTTGTTGTTGTTTTAGTTTGGTGAACTACATTGTGTTGTCAAGTAGTTCATCCCCGTCGTTGATTGTGTTGTCAATCAGACACGTTTACCTTGTAGAATGGTGTAGCCCCTTGCATAGGTTTAGAAATCTAAATTGATTGTCTTATTGAGAAGAAATCAAAGATAGATTCTGTAATTGTAAGAACACTTGTGATTTAGTGAAATCAGTCTCGTAAGATATTTTTGGATCCGGAGGTCCCGTGGATGTATGTCTAGTTTTTTTGTAGGTCGAACCATATTACATAGCGTGTTCTTATGTTCTCTCTCTCTTGATTTCTTGCTCTTTACTTTCTTTTTTTTACTATCTTTGCAATTTGTTGCTCAATTGCTCAATTGCTCTTTACTCTCTCTTTGCCTCTTTGGTAATGTAATTTTGCTATTTAGACATGGGCCCCAGCTTGTTTAGTTTGGTTCAATATCTCAGTTTCTTCAATGCTGCTGGTGAGTGGTGACCAAAACCGCATGGATTTGACCTTATTGGGCTATTTCACTTCATCATATTCGTTCTTTTTAGATACTTCCCCGTGATTACGTGAAACACAATAAATAAATATCACGCTTTTAAAAAAGCACCTGCATTGTGGGCCAAGCATGGCGGTGGCCCCTACCAGAATCCAAGAGGAAAATAATCAATTCATCTTTCTCCCGGCAGCTTCCCAACCCAATACCCATCCCTGAAATTATATTCTCCATGCATTTTTTTAAGTCGGAACTCTGAAGTGTGCAGAACTGCAGATTAATCTGAAAGATTAAACAACGATCGCGTCTGAATCATATTGGTAACAGAAGCGGATCTTTAATCAGACGGTTCATTCCTACTTCACCCGTGCCGTTAACCGCTCCCAAACCGAATCTCTTGTATTCTTTTCCTATTGCAGTTCATTTACCGGGTCAGATTATACCACCATTCTTAACCCGTTACATAAATTTACAGTTACTACACAGAAGTACACTACCATCTTCTCTACGAGTCCGTAGGACCGTATCTGCTGTTCCAATGGGATAACAAGACCCTGTTATCCTTGCATCTGACCGTACAATTTTAACGGATGGGATGTACTGCAGGGGCTGTTTTGTGATATACTGGAAACCGTTCGATTAGATTTATACGGTTCAGATCTGGAGAATACATGGATAACAGGAAAAGAATAACAGCGGATTTCATTCTTCTTCTCTACTACACACGCTTCCCTTCTTCTCCCAGGGATTCACATCACCTACTTTTCTTTGAAGAAAAGTAGGACCCTGTGATGACCCGTTTGGATTTTTGATGTTGTGAGTGTATATTTTGTAAATAAGATAAGAACGGAGAAACAACTCAAGAAAAGAGGAAAAATAAAGAAGGAGAGATTGATAACAAACTTCTCATTATTCCCTAAACATGCTTACCGGTGTTTTTATAAGCGAACAAAACAGAATAAGGGGACCACAATACACCTGTGATAAAAGCAATATTGTAAAGAAAAGATGCTGTACTTGGTTACTAATTACCACAGCCCAATAGCCGAAACCCAATTACAGCCCAAACTTATTTAATTCATTTAAATGTCTAAAAGAGAACTAATATCTTCAGCCCATCTCCTCAATTAAGCGGTGCCATCAATAAACTTGTCAGTACCGTCTCCTTCAGAAGCTCCTTGACCACGAGGAGCTCTCTCAGCTTCAAAGCTAGGAAATTTTTTTTTTGATAAACAAATAATCCTCCCAGGTTGCAGCTTGATCAGGTAAATTGGACCAACGGATTAGCACCTGCGCCACAGGAGAACCATTTCTGTTGATTACCCGCCGATCTAGCACAACTACGGGCTCAACCTTAACCTCTCCTGAGAGACCCACCAACGGTAAGGTAGGTGTTGCAATCTGCTTACCAATTCTCCTTTTCAGTTGGGAAACGTGAAATACAGGGTGAATTTGACTTCCTTCAGGTAATCTCAATTTGTAGGCTACAGCTCCAATCTTCTCTAGTACTGTGAAGGGACCATAAAACCTTGAGCTAAGTTTCAAACACTTTCGAACAGCTACCGAGGTTTGTCGATACGGTTGAAGTTTCAGGTACACTGCATCACCAACTTCTAACTCTCTTTCACTCCTGTTTTTGTCAGCAAAGAACTTAATTCTAGCTTGTGCCCTTTCTAATTGCTCCTTCAATTTTTGTAACACAACAGCTCTTTCCTTCAAATACTCATCAATTGGTTCGATTGAGGTTGTTGGTAAACTGCCTAACTCCATGTGTGATGGTAAGTATCCATATAATGCCTCAAATGGAGTGCATTTCAGAGAAGAATGGTAACTAGTATTGTACCAGTATTCGGCAACTGGCAACCATTGTGTCCACTTTCTTGGATTTTCATTTGCCATACACCTCAAGTATGATTCCAAACACTGGTTAACCCGCTCACATTGCCCGTCAGTTTGTGGGTGATATGCTGTGGAATAGTTTAGGGTGGTGCCAATTTGCTTGAACAACTCCCTCCAGAAGGTACTGGTAAACACCTTGTCCCTATCTGACACAATGGAATTAGGAATCCCGTGTAGCTTGAATATATTGTCCATAAACACCCTTGCTACAATTTGTGCATTAAATGGATGTGATAAGGCTATAAAATGAGCATATTTTGTTAGCCTATCCACCACTACATAAATCACACTCTTCCCTTCTGACTTTGGCAGGCCTTCAATAAAATCCATTGCGATGCAGCTCCACACCTTCTCAGGTACTGGCAAGGGTTGGAGTAAACCTGGATATGGTACGTGCTCGCTCTTGTTTCTTTGACAATTATCACACTGTCTCACAAATCCACAAATTTCCCTCTTCATTCCAGGCCAATAAAATGCTCTTTTAATTCTTTGGTAGGTGGCTTGCATGCCAGAATGTCCACCAACGGCAGAGGCGTGCAATTCCTCCATGATTCTTTCTCTTACTCCTGCACTCACTCCAATGTAAAGTTTGTTCTTTTTCCTAACTAATCCTGCTTGCACTTGCCAATCTCCATCTATTCCATCTTCATTTTGAAATTCCTGTTTCAATTTTTCTACCAATGTATCTCCAACATAACTCTTTCTGGCTTCTTCTTCCCATACAGGTATAATTGAACTCGAGTGTAGCACGGCAAGATGAGATCCACCAATGAGCTTGTTGCCTGAATCATAACTGTCTCTCCTTGACAGTGCATCTGCCACGATATTATGCCTTCCTGTCTTATACTGAATCGAGTAGTCTAAGCCAATAAATTTCACCAATGCTTTGTGTTGCAATTGATGGTTCAATTTTTGCTCCAAAAGGTACACTAAACTTTGCTGGTCTGTTTTTATCACAAATGGTTGTCCTTGGAGGTAGTGTCTCCATCTTGAAATAGCCATCAATATAGCCATCAGTTCTTTCTCGTAGGTCGACTTAGCTGCATTCTTAACTCCAAGGGCCTTGCTGATATAGGCTATAGGTTTTCCATTTTGTGTCAAAACTGCACCAAGCCCTACATCACATGCATCGGCTTCAATACAAAAAGGTTGTGAAAAGTCTGGTAATGCTAAAACTGGAGCTGAAGACATGGCTCTTTTTAGTCTTTCGAACGCTTCCTGGGTTTTCTCGCTCCATTGAAACCCCTTTTTGCCAAGTAATTCAGTAAGTGGTTTGCAAATGACCCCATAATTTTTCACAAATCGTCTGTAATAACCGGTTAGGCCCAGAAATCCTCTTAGCTCCTTAACACTTTGGGGAATTGGCCACTGCAACATTGCTTCTATTTTGCTACCATCTGTGGCAACTCCATCTTTAGAGATAACGTAACCTAAATAATCAATTCTTTCCACCCCAAATGCACATTTTGATAGCTTTGCAAATAATTGATGAGCTCTCAACTTCTTGAACACTTTCTCCAAATGTCCTAAGTGCTCTTCCCAGCTTTTACTATACACAAGTATGTCGTCAAAGAAAACCAACACTGTTTTTCTCAACTCCTCTTTGAAAACATCATTCATTAAATTCTGAAAACTTGCAGGTGCATTGGTTAGCCCGAATGGCATTACCTTAAACTCAAAGTGTCCATGGTGCACCCTAAATGCTGTTTTGGGAGTATCCTCTTCTCTAACTCTTATTTGATGATATCCTGCCCTCAAGTCTATCTTGGAAAATACCTCTGCTCCCTTCAATTCTTCCAATAATTCATCCACAAGAGGAATTGGATATTTGTTTTTTTATGGTAAGACTATTTAATTTCCTGTAGTCTATGCAAAATCGCCAACTACCATCCTTTTTTTTGACTAATATTGCAGGACTTGCGAATGGGCTAGAGCTTGGCTTAATCACAGAAGCAACTAGCATTTCCTCAACCAACTTCTCAATGATTGCCTTCTGCTCGTGTGAGTATCTGTACGGTCTGAGGTTAACCGGTTCAGCTCCATCCTTCAGAGGTATGACATGATCATGAGTCCTCTTTGGTGGCAACTCTTTTGGCTCGTTGAAAATGTCAGAGTACTGGGCAAGCAACTGATGCAGGTCAACGGGTGTCATGGTTTCTTGGTTGATAGAATTCAGTGGAAAGGCTTGCACCAACATACAAATTTCTCCTTCATGTAAATGTACCCTTCCATTTTTAATTGGCCTCTTAACCTGATCTTTCATTCCTTTTAAAACTATTTCTTGACCTTCCTTAATCAGTGTTATAGATGGTGCACTGATATCAAAAAGAACTGGTCCTTCCTTCTTAATCCAATCACCCCTAGTAACAAATCGTATGACCCGACCTCCATAACTTTCATGTCAAACTGAAACTCATTCCCTTGCATCACCCATAGCATGCCCTCGCATTTATGCTCACAATACATTTTTGCACCATTTGCTACTGTGATTTCCATCGGTTTTGTAGGGTTAGAGTTGTAACCAGCTTGTTTTAAAATTCTCGGGTCTACAAAACTGTGAGTGCTTCCACTATCTACCAATGCCACCACTGGCACTCCATTTACCTCGCCGGCAATTCTAATCAAGTCTAAACTCTGATTTTCACCAATTGCATGCAGAGAAATTCTAACATCCTCTTCCTTCTTGTTTATTACAGGTTCAGGTTCAGCCAACAAAACTTCAATGGGTGTCTCAAAAACTTCGTCTTCTTCATCATCTGACTCCAATGGCCAAAATTCATTTTCAGCTGGAGTCTCTTCTCCCGTAACCACATTCAGTGTTTTGGACTTGCATCTATGCCCTGGAACCCATGGTAACCCACAAGTATAACACTCTTTTGTTGTCTTTGCATTGGTTGTATTGCTTTTAGAATTTGAGTTACTCTGGCTTTTGAAATTGCTGTTACTCTTTGTTTGCATCACTGGTTGTGGTTTGCTGCTATAAGAGAGTCTCAGTTTCCTTTTGTGTTCAAATAACAACTCTTGATAAATTGAGGCCTCATAAGTTTCCTTCAAAGTTTTTGGTCTGCTACTAAGTACATGCAATCGCAACTCTTCTCGAAGACCACTTAGATAGCTATTAATGAAATAAGACTCATCATAGGTAGGGTTATCTTTTTGCATCAACAACTTCAACTCCTCAAATTTGTTTCTGTAGCTCTCTACATCAGCCCACTGTTTGAGCTTATTGAATTCCCCGACTAGCCCTAGAGTAGATTTTGATTCAAATCTCTCTAGCACCTCATGAACAAATTCACACCATTGCATGCCAAATCTTATAGTGCCTTCTACCCATGTGTCAGAATCACCCACCATGTGTAACGATGCGATATATACTTTTTGATTTTCAGGTATTTGATGGAGCTGAAAGTATCTCTCACACTTATGCAACCACCTCCTTGGATTAGTCCCATTGAATTCAGGAAATTCGAACCTTGGCAGAGGCAAGTTGTGGCTAGAAGTAAGATGTCTCGGACTGGTAAATTGGTGAGGTATGTACAAGGATGGATTTGAAACATTTTGGTGAGGGTTTGCCAAGATTGGAATGGACATGTGAGGGTAACTTGGATGAGGAATGAATTGCATGTGGGAAGATGGATATTGATATGGGGGTATATTTGGAGCCATTATTTCAGGTAGTGCTGATGATACGGTATTGGTGAAAAGAGGCATAGACATGGGTTCTGTTGTTCTTAAGTTGTGACTGTTTAATGGGTTTGTGTGCACTATGTGCGAGCTAGTTGGCGAAACTATGGTAGGTATCGGTAATATGGGTTGAGAATTGATTTGTGAGGTAGGTATCGGGTGTATAGGTTGAGAAATGATATGAGAACTTGGTACTTGTACCGACTGCGGCTGTATGGATATGGGATATGTTGGAGGGTTTGTTCCAGGAATTATATGTTGACCTGGGTTAATGCCGAAGCTAGTACTCGAACATGCTCCATCTGTTCCTTTCTCTTTCAGCAGCTGACTCAACATGCTTGTAATTTGATTTAGCTGTACCTGATTATCAATTACTTGTCTCTCATGTTGTTCTTGTTGTAGTTTGATCTGTGCTTGTAGTTCATCTCTTTGTTGTTGGATACGGTTAGCTAGATCTGCTTGCATCTTATCCATAGACTCCCTTAACTCTCGAGCATGTTCTTCAGCTTGCTTAGATCGGGTTTGTGTTCCTTCAGAAGGAGGTGCCATTTTCGGGCTCTGATACCAAGTTGTGATGACCCGTTTGGGTTTTTGATGTTGTGAGTGTATATTTTGTAAATAAGATAAGAACGGAGAAACAACTCAAGAAAAGAGGAAAAATGAAGAAGGAGAGATTGATAACAAACTTCCCATTATTCCCTAAACATGCTTACCGATGTTCTTATAAGCGAACAAAACAGAATAAGGGGACCACAATACACCTGTGATAAAAGCAATATTGTAAAGAAAAGATGCTGTACTTGGTTACTAATTACCACAGCCCAATAGCCGAAACCCAATTACAGCCCAAACTTATTTAATTCATTTAAATGTCTAAAAGAGAACTAATATCTTCAGCCCATCTCCTCAATTAAGCGGTGCCATCAATAAACTTGTCAGACCCTATTATTGAAATCTCATCCGTTGAAATCTAAGTAACGGATGAGATTTTTTACAACTAGCCCCTCAGTCAAATCTTTGAGCGATCTGATCCGTCTAATTTTAATTGGACGGTCTAGATCGTAATAATAGGCCCTCCTTTTTGCTCAAAATAATAGCAGATTCGGACTCCTCCTCCCAGAGGCCAGTGCTCTCTCTGCTTTCTCTTTTGTGGAGCGCTTTTCCTTCTCTCTTTCTACTCCGTATTCTGTAAACCAAGCACTCGACCTTAGCCTCAACATCTCTCTGGATCTCTCCAGATCGGCGCTAATGGTGGTTGCGGCCACCACGCCTAAGGTCACAAAAACCACAGCGCGCCACCCCTCTCCGTCTCCCATTGTTTCTTCCTCCGAAAACCGGCCGTCTAAAACCCGTTCCAACTCTACATTGCGTTACTCCACTTCTACCTCCAGTTCGACCCGCTCCAGCTCCCCTCTCCCTACCCGCTCTCTCTCTGCCACCCGTACACGACCCACACCCACTAACACCGCCGCCAGTACAACTTCTTCCACTACCACTCGAAGCCTCTCGGTCTCTTTCCAAGGCCAATCCTTTGTTTACCAGACCACCAAATGCAAAGACTCAACGCCTCCTCCTGCCCGAAAACCCTCCCCCAAACGACAGCAATCTATTCAAACCCCCAATGTGGCACCAGGTTCAGACCCCGCTCGACCAGCGGCCCACTTACCATGGCCCTCAGCCAAGATACACTTGTCAAACCCCATCCCACTAACCAAAAGCTTGGATTGCTCTCTGCCAAAGAGAGGCCCGGCATTGGCTTCGGCAATTCAGTCCCTCCGTCGGTCGATGTTGTTTAGTGATGAGGCTTTGAGGCGAAATTCGTTAGACTCATCGGAGTTCTTGTTCTCTTCTGACACAGATAGCAGCTCTTCTGGATCAATGGAGACATCTATTGCGCCAAGGACACGTGCCCCTCCTCTGAGAGGGGGTACTATTCCGGAGCTTGGCAATACTCGGGTCAAGCGGGTTGCAGAGCCCGATAACCCTATAAGGAAACCGACAATGGCTGCCTCCCCACTCAATGGTTCAAGCCGGCTGATACACTCTTCTCCAGTAAGGCGAATGGCAAGCCCGTCTAGGACTCGAAATGGTTTATCTAATACAAAAATGGTTCCACCAAATGTAGAAGGGAGGAGAAGGAAAAAGACAGAGAGTAGGATAGACGAAGAACATTTACTGAGGGTTTTGTATACTAGGCATTTGCAATGGTGTTGTATCAATGCTCAAGCCAATGCAGTTCATGCTGCTCAAAAGACAACCGCAGAGGTTAGTCTATCCTTGTAATTTGGAAATATTTTAGGCTTTTAGCCAAAGGACTTGCAAAAAGGAAAAGAATAATTAATAAACACAAGTTACTAACAATATGTATTATGGACCCTACTGCTTCATAATAGTATAATCATTTGTCACAATTTTCAATTATTTCTTTCTTTTATCTTAAATTTACAGAGATGTCTGTATGATGCATGGATTGCTATCTCTGAGAAGCTAGACTTGGTGATGCTTAGAAGACTGAAAGTATATTTGTTGAAGTACAATTTAAAGCTCATGACCATTTTCAAGGGACAGGCATGTGTCTGCTTCTCATAGTTATTTAAAACCATACTTTATCTGACCCCGACAGCAAAAATCAGCTTTGGCAAATGATATCCTCTAGACAAACTTTTTTGACAATCGTTAATCTTCCCAAAAGATGCTTACCATTAGTCCTCCATTAATAATACAGTTAAGTGGATAATTGCATAATATTGGTAGTTTCAGAAGTTTCATTCCAAAAGAAAAAAAGAAAAATAACATAAACACCTATCCTACACACAACCCAATTTGGGTAGGCTAGAGATGAAACCCAATTTATTGGGTTTTATTTCCATGAGAATAGATGTTACCTAGAAAGCAAATTAGTTTGGATGTGTTCCTATTAATCTGTCTTATGTTTAAATATTGACTTATGCCACACACTGGGGCTGTCTCTTTCAGATGAGATATCTGGAGGAATTATCTGTGGTTGATGGAGACTACTTCAGTTCTTTGTCTGGCGTCATTGATGCATTAAAGGCTACAACTCTTTGTCTTCCTGTTACTGGTGGAGCAAAGGTTTGCAATAAAAAAAACATGAGAAAATAAATTATATTAATGATGTATGGTTAATACTTACTATTTCCAGTATAGTTCTAGATCCAATGGATAATAAGTTCTTTTCCAATGCTAAAGGCTGATACTCTAGAAGTTAAGAATGCAATTGGCTCTGCAGTTGATGCGATGCAAAGTGTGTCAAGGTCTGCTTGCACATTGCTCTCCAAGGTTAGATAAGGAGATACTGGAAAAAAAAAATCTGAATGCAAAAAAAAAAAGAAAATTAATTGCACATATTCTGTGCTTTCAAAATTTAAGGTTCAAATAATTAAAATTTTCAGGTGCAAGAGACGAAGTTTTTGATGTCTGAGCTAGCTGATGTTGTGGTACGGGAGAGGGATTTAATGCAACAGTGTAGGGAGCTTTTGTCTACGATAGCTGTATTACAAGTGAGTTGAGATCCTCTTTATAGTTTCTTTTTTCTCTTGCTAATTTTTCATGGCAAAATTGTGCCGCTGTATGATTTGAAATACTTGGGATATAAAACTTATCCTTGTAAATAGAAAATTTGCTCATTAATTGCTTTGTGGCAGTAGAAGCATCTTCTAAGAGCATTATGGTCATTGAAATGCTCCTCTTATGGAACTTAAAGACAAGGGAAAAACATATTGAGATTTCCGAAGTATGCAGCAATTGTTTACACTACTAGTCCAATCTGGTTAAGGTTTACCCAATGGGTTTATGGTTGTACCAATCAGAATATCACAAGCCTTGACCCACCTGCGGGGGGGGCTGCAGTTGGGGCCGACCCTTATCACTTAATTGTAGTGTTATGTTAAAATAAGTGGCTGGCCTCACTTTTCACATAATTTAATGAGTTAATTCCACCCCACCTGCTTTCATGTCTGTAAACCAACAAAGTCGGAAAATTTTAACGCGAATATATTAGTTAAGTTGACCTGACCTGCTTTCATATCTGATGAGGGCATGTTTTTTGGTACAATTCAGCATTTTTGACCTGATGGCAGGTCAAGTTGGCCTGACCCAATCCATTGCGGTCCATAATATATATTAAACTTTATTCAAACATCTTCAACAGGTCATGTATTGTAGCATGGAAGGACAGAGATTACAACTGACTCACCAGAAAGAAAATGAGATGTAACATTATACATCTTTATAGGAAAGTTGATGGCACCAATTTGGAGGACTTTTTATGTCCAAATTAGGTAACAAGTGTTTTTCCAGCACTATTCTACAAGTCAGTCTTAATTGATGTTAACATTATGAGTGAATTTCCCAGATGATCCCCTGAGTTTTAACTGTATTAATTTGTTCCTTAAAAACTCATTTATCAGAACTGTTTGACTTGGAAAAAACAATCTTTTGAAGCCTGTACTCAGGGGATCATAATGCCATAGTTACGTGTGTATTTTATTGTCTTTTGCAATGCATCTATCCTGGGGTGGTGCTTTGTCCAATAGCTTTAATCGAGCTTTTTCTTTTTGTGTGTGTGTGTGTGTGGGAGGGGGGGGATCCGCATCCGTTGTAGTAACACAAAAATATGAAGTGCCCGCCCCTCAGTAAAAGCGCTGCCCGTACAGTAAAAATCCTGCCCCCTCAGTCAAAATCTGCTCGTGATTTCAATCCGACGGTCTGTATTGCGCCACGTTTACTGTCTATTTAAGTTTGTAATATATGCTTGAGCTTGTATAGTGTGCTAATTTTCTTCTTTCTGTCTTTCTGTAAAGAATCCTTCTTGTGCTAATATCCATTGACTGTTGTATTGTAAATTATTTGGTTTGGTTGTACTAAATTATTTAGCTTCCTATTTGCTGATTAGATTTGTCATGGACTTGTGTCAATCCCAGCCTTTTTCTTCCTGTATTGAACATAGATTCAGATTGAGTTCGCCTCTTGAGAGACTACCCTTCATTTACCACCTTTTTGACACGTTATGACAACTTGGTGATATACAAGTATGGGAGCTGATAAGTAGATATCATATTTGATATCAACTATTGATATCGATTTTATTATGCATCTTTAGTTGAGTTATTATGCACATTATTTGAGTTATTATGCATGTTATTTTTTTGTAATGAAATAGTTATACATGTTGTCGATTTTATTATGCACCTTTAATTGAGTTATTATGCATGTTATTTTTTGTAATGAAATAGTTATACATGTTGTCGATTTTATTATGCACCTTTAATTGAGTTATTATGCATGTTATTTTTTGTAATGAAATAGTTATACATGTTGTTGATTTTATTATGCACCTTTAATTGAGTTATTATGCATGTTATTTTTTGTAATGAAATAGTTATATATGTTATTTTTGTACTGAAATAGTTATGATATAACATGCATAATAACTCAAATAATGTGCATTATAACTCAACTAAATGTGTATAATAAAATCATTATTAATAGTTGATATCAAATGTGGTATCTATAAAACATTATCCTACAAGTATATGGCAAAAGTACAAGAATGCATAATAGTCTTGTGAGCTCGTCTTTCAAAAGATGAGTAGGCTCACAAAAGAGAATATTTGTATTTGAACTTCATAAAATTTGAATAATATTTCACTGTTGAGTATTGATCCTACTGACAAATTTATATGATAGTTTTTTTAGGTTTATGCAGAGATTTTTTTTTTGTAGTTGCTTTTTTTTCAAAGCACATGTTATGGTTAAATCTTTTCCAATTTGCTTTTATTTCTTCCGTAGTGGTTAATATAAATAAGAGGCTTGATAATTAGCATCGCCCGATAAATTATTAACTTCTCTTTCTTCAAAAAAATTATTAACTTCTCTTTTTTGCTTTCGAACTTACGTAGGTTTACTTTTTAGTTTTTACTGAGCAAAACTTTTGAGCGATCAAAATTATTCCTATAAAGATCAACGTATGCCAGTGTGGTCATTCATAATTGCAGTAAATCCAGTGAAACAAGGGTTTTTGATCAAATTAGTGTTTCTGAAAATAGCGCAGCTTATAAAGAGGAAGCTTTTGGGGATATTGAATCATGCGGAAAGCAAATGCACCCAACAGGAGATTACTCTGATCAATTCGTACGCAGGGGGATAAGATTTATATTTTTTTCGAGAGTAAAATGATGCAAATTTTTAAATATACATGATTATTTTGTAAAAATATTTGATAAATCGTACAAATACACATAATTATTTTATCAAGAGACACTTGCCCTCTTGCTTCAATATGCGGATAGCCCCTGCAATTATTGGTTAAAATTTCTCTTTGAAAATAACTGCATCTCATATCCTTTTAACCAGGGCCGGTCCTGGGTGATTTGAGGCCCGAGGCGAGAGAAAATTTTCAAAACATCACTCGAGAAATATCAACATAGATATGACATTGAATAAGATTTATTAAAAAATTATAACTTTCTAATCTTCACACATAAATTTAGCACTGTTATAGTTAAAAAAAGAGCAATACACAACATTCCACAATAAAGGAAAAAACCTGAAACTATGAAACTAAAAAATCTCAATAAATAACTAAATAAAGGAGAGAAAAATTGAAACTAAAAGTTCTCATAATACTATGTTTTTGCCTTGAAAAGACTTGTTGCATAATGCCACATAGCTACAAAATCAAAACAGTAACACTTGATTAGTTGATCACATGACAATTCATAAAAATTTGATCGAAATAATAGCAAGGGAAATACTAATACTATGAGTGCATCATCCACTGTAGCAGTTAAAATTCCTAGCATCCCAACTTTCCAATTCAACGGAAGCACTCTGCCATATAAATGATGAATCAGTTGAATATTAGTGCAGCATGTACTCTGTATGCTACATATTGGGTTCTAAATATTTGAAACTAAATTGGTTCTACTGAGTGGCAGCTCAATTGTGACTTGTGAGTAAATGGTGAAATCAAATAGATATGTTGAACGAAAGTACATTTCTTTATCATTCAGTGAGGCAGATCAACAGTGAGGCATTAAATCAAACAACTCCCAAAAATTGATTTACACATATTACCATTAAATTATCTGCTTAATTCGAATGTAAAATTGTATCAAAGTTTGAAATGTACGAAAGTACATTTCTTTATCATTCAGTGAGGCAGATCAACAGTGAGGCATTAAATCAAACAACTCCCAAAAATTGATTTACACATATTACCATTAAATTATCTGCCTAATTCGAATGTAAAATTGTACCAAAGTTTGAAATTGTCATGAGTATGGATAATAAGTTTTCGGTTTCCGCTGTTCATTACCACTTTCACTGATTTCTATGTTCATCTTTAGCTAAATTAGCCGGAAACTTAGTTGACTGAAATGCTGGTACAATTCACGTTTTCAGCACTAGAGAAATTAGGTATCAACATATTGAAGAAAACTGGTCCAATTTGTTCTCTGAAACACAGCCCGTATGAAGAACAATTTCAAACATTCCTTGCAAATTAACGGCATGCAATTGGAAGTACTTTGCTTTTGTAGCATCTATCATGCTTTTAGAAAAGGCAAACTAATGATGTAAAAGTGTGTATGCTCTCAATTTTGCTGAATCAATATGCAATTAAAATATTATTGCGCCACCTAGAAAAGTTACTGGTTAGTTACAACTTTAAGGTGAAATGTTGACAGTGTAAGCACGGAGGTGGCCAGTGGAAGTGAGCAGATAAAAAGAACAGTGGCCAGTGGCCAGTGAGCAGATCAAAAGAACAAATGTTGAAAGGTGAAATTTTACAACAATAAATTTAAATTTCATTACATAAAAAGAACAAAATAAAGAAAGAAATTAGAAATCCATACCAGTGGCCAGTGGCAGTGAGCAGATCAGCAGAGCCACGGAGGCCTAGTCGCCTACAGGCCAACCTAGTAACCTACTCGCCTAGAGAAGAGATCAAGGGAACTAGAGAAGGAGAGAGCGAGCATTGAGCAACTGTCAGTTGGAATTGGAACATATTGGCGATCAGTAGTTGACGGCGGAGAACGAGAGGAGGGAATTGATCGGTGACGACAGAGGGTTAGGTTTTGCCATCGGATTGGAAATTTGGGATTTGGGAATTTGCAATTGCGAATAGAGGTAGAGGTGGAGGTGGATTAGAATATGTGGAGCCAGCAGAACGATAGAACCACGAATTGAGAATTGGAATTGGGTTATTGGTTTTATATCTTGTGTAATTTATTTTTACAAGAATGGGCCCCTGAGTTTTTTGGGCCTGGGGCGGTCGCCCAGTTTGCCCTGAGTCAGGGCCGGGCCTGCTTTTAACTTCATACTATTTCTTCCCTATTTGTTGATTGTTTCTATGATTAAAAGGAAAAACAATCGTCCATTGTAATAAACCAAGTGAAACAGTGCTTTCGATCAAATTGAAACACAAGTATTGCTAGCTAATATACAAAGTAAATCCATAGGAAAAGCCTCACAGATCATACCATAATCGTAGTTCAATTTAGCAACCAGAATTTTGCTCCAAACAACTGTGCAGTTTTCATTTTGACTTGTTGGCCGCTGTTCATTTTGTACACAAGTTGAGCTAATTATATGGCAGTTGCAATAATGAAAATTTCAATTTTTTTTATTGTTTTAGGGAATTTTCTGTCAAAAATATAAATTGCGTCAATTAGGAAGATGTAGGAAGCTATTGAAAGCCAGTTTCTATAAAAATATCTTCTGCTATTTGGAGTTTTATATTAAGAAGCCTTTGGCCGTAACCCTTAATTAATGATGTGACAAATAAAATGGCTTGTTCAGCTAACATTTATTTTTTGGTAAATATGAGACAAATGAAGCGAATGATTTGATCAAAGACATGAAAGCTGTAGACTGGCCTTCCAAAGTTAACTAAATTAAACAGGTCTTAGGTATCTTTCGGTAAAATCTTCTGATTTCTTTAGTTCATTTTTTATTATTTTAGCCCCTAAATTGGAACCAGTATCATTGCAAGTTTATGGAAGTTCTAACTAAATTGTATGGTTATGTAGCCAAACACATATGTAGAGAGGATTAGAAGAAACACATTTACACAGATAAAAACCGTAGTAAAATAAATGACTGAAACAGACAGAAAGTTCAGTGATAGAAGTTAAAAACAATTAATTGAAGCCTAAATATACTTTTTACTTACCCTGACTATTTTTATCTTTTCTAGAAACTAGATCAACATGAATCATGAGATCTTCAACTAAGCATTTCAATGCCGATCTAGAGGCATCATTTTCAGTCTCCAAAACCCTGGTGAATCTCTCTTTCATCTCCTTAACCTTCTCAACAATCTGTTTCCTCTCACAAGCACCTGAATCCATCACTTTCTGAACAACACTAGCAATTTCATCCCCCTTGAGTACATCATGCTCTTGACTGCTCCTAACACTTAATCCAAGACACCAATCTTCTACAACCATTTTTGCATTTGGATATTGGTCCCACATTAACGGGTACACTATCATTGGCACACCGCATTTCAATGCTTCCAGTGTCGAGTTCCAGCCACAATGTGTCAAGAATCCACCGACTGACATATGGCTTAAAACGGTATATTGGTCACACCAAGGCACTATTAATCCCTTATCATACCCTTTCAAAAACTCGTTAACAATTCGTAAGGAACTCATTCCTTTAACTGCCCATATAAAGGGATATCCACTTAGCATTAGCCCTGAAGACAGCTCTTTGAGTTCATTATGAGATAAAGAAAGAAAACTACCTAAGGAGACGAACAATACAGAGTTTTCAGGATACATATTGAGCCATTTGAAGTAATCAGGATATGAATTTTCTTGGTTTATCTGAGGCAGGGGTAGTAAAGGGCCAATTGGGTAAATTGGTATGGAGATTTGCAATGCTAAGGTCTGGAGGGAAAGAGGCTCTAACTCATTGAAGGAGTTGAACAGAAGGGCTTGAGCAAAGGGGTACCAAGAGATTACTTGGAGGAAGACATTGTGTTGGCCTTTTGATTCGGCAAAGTCGGGCAAATGGGTTGTTGAATCCCTTGGGAGATATCTCAGAGCATCCTTTGCGTTATCTGTCTCAGATGGTAGGAAATAGAATTAATAAATGGGTAAACTATTTGAGAGGAATTAACTATGTATGAAAACAAAAGACCAACACCACCATCATATTCTGAGACTAACGAGATCGCAAATTTATTAGTATGAATATTGAATATAGCAGCTTACCCCAAGCTTGGCTCTCCGTATCTCCATTTTGTATTCTTTTGAACTGGAGCAGAGCAAGCAAAGCCGATGCAGATTGAGGCCAGAAAGC
The DNA here is from genome assembly GCA_964058865.1 of Eleocharis quinqueflora. Taxonomy (NCBI): domain Eukaryota; kingdom Viridiplantae; phylum Streptophyta; class Magnoliopsida; order Poales; family Cyperaceae; genus Eleocharis; species Eleocharis quinqueflora. The sequence goes on along the minus strand of CAXKVX010001864.1, from coordinate 169,016 downwards.
AGCCACGTGAACCCCTCTCCTCCGTCCGATCCCAGCCACCCACGGCAACACAACATCGGCTATTAAATACTCCACTGGCGGGTCCATTTCTTCGATAGCCCTCTCCACGGGCCCACCCATCAGAGTCCGAACGGCCGCAACAAACTCTGCGTACCGGGACCCACGCTCGGCCTCAGAGGGAAGCACATTGGGGATGGTGACGAGGCGGAGGTTGGGCTGGGAAGGGAGGCTGACGAGGCGGGCCCACTCTTCAGTGAGGATGATGGAAATGAGGAGGTCGGAACGGGATTGGAGGAGACGGTGACAGAGTGAGAGCATTGGGTTGACGTGGCCCCAACCGGGAAGAGGAATCGCCACCACGTGTCGGCACTTGGAGGCTTGGTTGCAACTGTTGTTGGTTTGGTTCGTTGCCATTGTTTGTTCGTTCGGGAGGGAGGGGAGAGTAGGCTTCACACTGTAGCTTCTGTTGTTCTTGCCCCTGAGGTCTCCTTTAGTACAGAAGAAAGTACACGGAAAAAGTGATTTTGTCTGATATTATTTTAGGTGAAATTACATATATACCCATCAGATTTCTATATTGAATGTTCTCCACTTCCTCTTAAAATCTGTTGGTCTCTATCAGTCTCATGACTAATCGTTTTTAATTTGAGATATTTCCTCAAAAGATACCTATAACTATAAGATAACACTAAAATTTCATTATAAACACACATACACTCAAAAGGAAATTGTCCTTTTTCTTTTTTTTTTTTTTTTAGTGAAAGCCCGTAGTCCTTTTTCTTTTCTCATGTTTGCTAAACAATTGACGTGACAAACATGTCCTCATAACTCGACCATGTGACATGATAAACACATATCGCCATGACTCGACCATGTGTCCATCAGTCCATGTGACAGTCAAAAAATAATTTTCTTTTCAGTCGACCACGTGACAGTAACAAAAATATCTCTGTGATCCCGGTCCTGAGTTGGGGCCGAGACGAGAGAAAAGTTAAGAAAATGTAATTATTATTGTCGAATCGAATGAAATGTGTAAAAGAGAAGTACAAAAGAATTAGAGAAATAAAGAGAGAAAATCTATAAGTTAATTCCTGTCTTAATCTCTGTCTTTTTTTCTGTCAGAAATCTGTTTATTTATAGATCTAGAATAACGGAGACAGATTTCTTTTGACGGGTCATTCATCTGGGCCGTTTTAGGTTGTGTCTCACTGTGATCCCAATAGCAAACCTTGACGGGCCGATTGTAGAGACTCTATCATTAGTCCTCGAGCTTCTGTAGTCAGGATGACTACAGAATCTAAGTCCTCCAAATGTCGACCTTTGTGATGATTCGACCTTTCCTCCACCTTCACAGGTCGAATGTATCGAGGTCCCATTACTATCCCTCGAAACAAATACCAGTTTTGATGCCGACCTTTGTCCCTGCATGGTCATGCTTAGGATGACTACAGAAACTAAGTCCCCCAAATGTCGACCTTTGCAATGATGCAACCTTTCCTCCATACCTTCACAGGTCGAATGTACCGAGGTTCCATTACTAGTCCTTGAGACAAATACCAGTTTTGATGTCGATCTCTGTCCCTGCACGGCCATACTACTCCCTTGATATCTGTCACATCTTTCTGACTTCCTAACTCCCACGCTCTTTCTAATTCGAGCCTTTTTGTCTTTTGTCCTTTCACCTTCTGTCTCTGCCACTTTCGCGCTTTTTCGAGATATTTTCAATCATTTCAGCTGGACACGTGGCTCAATAACGGCTGTCCCACTAACTTTCTCCTCTTTAAAACCTGCATAACACATACTAAACTTGTGCCAAGATTAGTTCTTGAATGGTTTTGCAAATTGTCAAACAAGATTGAGTTAAAGCCTACACCTTCATAATACGAACCATCTACCAATAATCTAGTAATCATAACAAGAGTGGATAGTACCCTAGAAAACTCTAATTTGCATTACTTGATTAAAACCCTAAAATTTACTTTAGAACTTTTCGATTAATTAGTTTAAATTCTCAAACAACAACTTCCTTTTTACTTAAACTGAATTGAAAAGACCTGAAACTAAAATACAAATTATCTCAGTGGATCGTCCAATACTCAACGATAGTTGTATTCTTGTAACTATAAAAGAGAATTAGGGTATTTATTTCTTCATTAGTAAAAATTCCATCAGTCATCCAAGGATGAGGTGGGCAACATGACAACATCCATTGCTACAACATCTGCTTGAAATTGTGTTTTGTAGGGTGGTTTAAAATCTAGATTCACACAACACCTTTCATTTACCTGAATATCAGTACTTTTTTTGACCCAACCCAACGATAAGGGTGAGAGTGTTGGTCTGTAGGTAGAGCCATTTTTCGCATAGCTTCCTCTGAAATAATGTTTTCCTTTCTTCATGTGTCAATAATCACTTAGCACGCTTGTTTCTATGATGTAGTTGGTTGTCAAAATATCACACTCTTCCAATCCTCATCAATTTTCGAAGCCAAACACAACCTTCTACTAACTAGGTTCTCCCCTTGAACCCCATCTGGTGTGACATAATAAACATCCTCCTCACAATTCAGGTCTTCTCATGATTCTGTTAGGGGGTTCTAGCTCTTCTCCTCCATTGATGTACAACTAAGAGCGCGCCTTAGGGCGTTCATTGGCATAATGTCCAAGTTCTTGGTAGCGATGGCAATGCACTGGTGTGACATAATTTGCTGAATTGTTCAACAGTTTGGGAAATAACTCGGCACGAATTGTTCGTGTTAATGATGGGTTTCAGACTGCATGTTGAACCCATATTTCCCTTGCTAGTTGCGTAGGTGTGATTGCGAGAGATACTCTACTCAATAGCTCTAGCCTTGGTCTGAGCCTCAACCACATTCACAAAAGTATGGACATGGAGCGCATGTTGTATTTGTGGTCGAAGTTTGTGTTGGTAACAGGCCACCAGTTGCTCTCCTGCTTCCCGTAATTTGTTGCGAGGTACCAAGCGATAGAATTTCAGCAAGAGAAAATCTCTAGTCATCTCTTGCTTGAGTTTCATTCAATCTCTCAATAGCAACAACCTATGAAGGTACGCCGATATCAAAACGACTGCCACCAAGATGTTGTCTGGTCTTTAAATCAAATAGCAATTAGCAAGACCTACTTGTAGGTGGCACCTCTTTGAGAGAGAGCTTCATCAACAGTGGTAATACAATCGAGGAACTCATCAACATTTAACCCTCCAGTAAATTTTGAAATTTCTACTCGAAAACTGTAATGTCATCAGTTGTAATTGCCAACTCAGGATGTTGATCCTCCCAATTTCGCACCACTGGTTGTGCTCCAGGTCGAGTTTTCAGTTGGTCCATAAAAATTATGAGAGCCTGCATCATTTGTGCTTAGCACTGATTCAGTTCGTCGGCTTGTTGAATAGCCTCCAGAACAACAGCCAAAGTCGATTCGATTGATAGGTCCATAACGTGCATAGTGGTACTAGTAGTGATCAGTCTTGCTCTGATACCAATTTCACATCAGATCTAAGGTTACCGACTCTCTTTTCTTACACTCCAAGAAGCCGGATAAGGGAGAGAAATTAGGTTAAGTATCAAGAAGTTCAACTAAAAAAATATTTTAAAGTTGGAACAAAACAAAGATCAATTTCAGAATACAATGCTCTCTCACTTGTGAAGCACCTCTAAATAAAAAGAGCAACGTGTCATTTTTTGAAATTCTAAATTGAGAAAGGTATTCTCTATCCTACTACAATCCTCCAAAACAAAAAACATAAAGCAGCAAATAAAACAATTAAATCTTTGAAATTCTGATTCAGCTTTCAGTGCAAATGCAAATAAACTTCTAAAATTCTAAAATACATTTGTTGAGCTTTTTGTACTATAACTTGATAGGTGGCCTCAGTGGTGCACATCTGACAGAGAATTAGCAAAGCAGGTTTGGTGATTTACTTAAGGCAATCCGAATCTGAGGAAGTGTTACAACCAATCCGAGAATAATAACACAAATTCCATTGCAGTAGAAAACAAATGAACCGTTAAATAATAAATTTATGTTGCTCTACTAAAAAATCTTCGTGAGTTGAAACCATCTGGTTTAAGATAATCTCATGTCAATTCCAGACAATGGGGTATCCCGTATACTACAGATAATTCACACGACAGCTTTCAAATTCAGATTGACACAGTATGCAACTATATTCGACAGTTCCTATGAAAAATTAAATAATTACAAATTTGCAAGCATGCTAATTTTCCTCTGGCTCTCAACATGGTTTGATTGAACAGGTATTTTAATTGAATTATTTTCCTCGGGTTCTCTCAACATAGTTTACCAACGGGTATTTAATCAAACTATTTTAGTCAGGCTCTCACATAGTTTACAAAAATGTGACAAGCGCACAGTACATCCAAAAAGTAACCACGAAAATAATAATCATTATCCCTAATATACAAGTCAAAATTCCGAATTTTAACTCGAAACATTGGAAAAGCACCAACTTGAGATGTATAAAAAAACCTACAGCTTAAGGATCGGTCTTAGGACTTGAATCCACTTTCCGGTTGTTATACATACCAAATCTGTTGGCAATTCCTTGTTCTGATAGTGTATCCCACACCTTCACAATAGAGAAAGCAGTAAAATACAAAATAATTTAAGATAATTAAGAACCTTTCTGATATATGAAACAAATTAATAGGTGAATTTCAAGGCTATGTACCTGTAACTTCCCTTTGAGGCCTCCAATGGCAAGCAGGAATGGGCTATCTTCCGAAAATGAGATTGAAAATATTTTACCCTGATATGTCATTTTGCATGCAAGGAAGAAAAAGAAACAAGGCTTGATTAGCTTATAATATTTAACAGAACTCGCAAACAGAGAAAATGTATGGACAACTTATAATATTGGCCTACTCTACTTCCCATTGCTACCATGAAAATAAAAGCTAAAAATAATCCCATCTTTTGATATCAACCCTAAGTTACAAAATTGGTAATATTTTGAAATTCTGTATTTAGTCATGATACCAGATGGCCATGGAAAATGTTCAACTGTTTTATGAGCTCAAAACTTACAGCTTTAGGGTTCTGAGATACAACACATGCAGGTTGATTGTTTGATATGTCCCAAAGCTTTATCTGTGAAACAGAAAGAAAAATGTAAATTTTACTGTGTATCATGATAATATGGTCAGCACTCAGTACCACTCCACATATTTTACATATCCTACCAACATCATGCATTTATTAAAATTTTCAATGTTAATTATTTCTTAATTATTAAACTAAATGTATCTAATTAATTTTAAAACTTCTGCATGTTCATTTAGCATAAGCTATAACCAGCACTCATGTCAAAACACTAACAATGTTTTCCTACTAACCAAACTATACAATTTTGGCCTCTTCTTATATTCATAGCTAATGATGGTATAAAGATACAAATATTAAACAAAGAAGTACCATTTTGTCTGTCGAACCGGTTGCAAGAAACTGCATAAAAATTGAATAAGGTTATGCCAAAGAAATACATATAAATATTAGACAACTTTTCCTAAGAACATTCACCTCTCTCCAGTTTAATCAGAAATACTAATCTTCTTGAAAAGTGTACTTGACCTACAAATTTCCTATTCTTGAACCACAAATTACCATATATTTATGTCATCTTTCATGCTGCAGCTCAAATTTTCGGCAATCAATACTTTATACTGCAAGTACTGCCCTTTCAAGTTTTTGCCATTTCTCAAATAGCCATCACCACTATATACAAACTATGCACCCAAATTACATCATGAAAAAGTTGTACCATGGATGAAAATATCCAAAAAACAGGGTAGATCGGCAAATTCTGGGCTCAGTTTTAAACATGAAGAGCAACAATAGATGACTGTAATAACATACATTTGGCGCCACAGGACAAAAGGAGACTGAAGAGACGGCTTTCTCGTGAGCATGTAGAGTGAAGATCGTCTTTGAACCAGAAGTCGAATTTGAAGAGGCTGCACGCTTGTCAAAGCACTGAACCAATCCATTTTCAAGGCTGACCTGCAAAATATCAATAAAATAATAAATAGTTGGAAAACCATTGCAGAAGAGATTGGTTTATGCTAGTGAAATGAGATTGACCAATAGCGAGCCCCTCCTCCCCCCCCGCCCCCCCAACCCCTGAATCCGGATCACCTGTGTTACTACATGGTGGTAGAGTGGCAGCCCACTGCTTTTGTATTAAGTTACCAAAAAAGATCCTGCCTCTCTGAAAAAACTGCCCATGATTCACAATCCGAACGGTTCAAATCAATCAAGCTGCCCAATTTACACAATATATTATTCTAGGAGATGCAGATTCCGCATCCCTCGCCCGCCAGAAAGGCATAACATACACACGAGATCCAGTAAAATCCTGGGTACTAAGGAAGAGCATGAAAGAAAACGAACCACAAAGGAATTCTCATTGTGTGGATCCCAAGCAAAGCTCTCTACATCAGCATCAACCGACCATCTGCCACTCTCACTGGATGATTTCATATCCATCTATATTTTTTTATAATAGCTAAAAATTAAACACATCCAACAATTTACTATAAGTTTGTCCTTGGAACTGCAGACAGACAGACAGAGAGAGAGAGAGAGTACCAGAGCAACAGATTTATCAAAGGATCCAGTAAGAAGAAGCTCAGGAGCGTGCCTACTCCACGCAACAGTTTGCACCTGCAAAATATATATTTTGCACACAGTCTTATCCTTCTTCGTATCTATTTTTGTTAATTACAAATCTTATCCTTCTATCTATTTTTGTTAACATTCTCTCTGTTAAACTGAGAACTTCATAGTAACGTCAAATAATAAACATTAAATACATAAACATCACATGAAGTATAAGAAAAAAGAAATCATTCAGTGCCTTGTTAGCACTACATTCCTGTTATATCACAAAAGTACGGCAGCAAGAATATTGTTCCAACATCTAAAATAAAATGATATGAGATTAATAACCTAATTAAAAGATTAAATAAACACAGTAGCTTGCCTTGTCAGTATGATGCTCTAGGGTGACAGCACATTTTTCCTGAACCACATCCCAAATTTTTACAGTATTATCAGCACTTGCACTTGCTATAACATTCCTAGGTATAATATAATGCAACTATTCAGTACCAAGCTTTTCGAAATGAATGCAAGAGCTTATTACATAGTACTTACTATAGTCAAAGATCTTAAAACAACATATCAATCAGTAAGGTGTGGTAGCACTTTATCTTTTGCAGTTCAATCTTTTTAGTATAATATTAATTGATATTGTCTAACAATGTGAGAGAATAATTTTTTTTGTTTTGCTGAACCTTTCAAAGAATCTTCACACACTTGTTATGTAATTGTTTGTTATTACAAATGTGAACTTTTAGAGGTACTCAATGTACACAGGTAACATAATATAGAGATAAAAAGATAAATGACTGCTCACCTCACCTCCTTGTTCCATGCAAGACCAAGCACGGAATCTCTATGACTTCCCTTCTTGAACTTTTTCTGCACAGAGAACTCACTTCAAATGGGAAAGAAAGGAAAAGCACTTTGTGAAGAGGATTACATATAACACGGGTATTGTTGGGACATTATGCACGTTTGCAAAGAACATTGTACAGTGTATAAAGGAAGAAAAAAATCTTTTACAGTTTGGGAAGACTACCGAGGTGTATAGGATCTATTTCCTAGTTATGTTGCAGAACTTAGTATTAAGTCATTCTACTGATCCTACCCCACAATTTTTTTGAAAGAAGATTGCATCAAAAGTTGGATCGATTATAAGTAGTAGATGAGAAAGAACCTTTTTTCCTTTTTCTTTTTTCTTTGTTGAAACTCCACCTAAAACCAGCAATGGCTGGACCTCATCAATCTGTCCAATACCACAAAAGAAAAAGCCACAAAAATCATTTTATCATCAAGAAGAATCTTTACTATGAATTGACACAGTAAATTGACGTTCTTTTAGGAGCTTAAAAATGTCAATTTACGGGTTTCCAACATATGTGGTTTAATTATGTAAATTTTGTATGGATCACAATAACTTCTATCAGAAAATTCAGCAAAAGCATATTGCTTCAATCAGAATGATGCTGTAATTGCCACGGAAAACAGGTACAGAGAGTTACTACCTACATACCATTGATATGTATCCAACAAAATCATTCGTATTGCATATGACAAGATATCCAGGTAAAAAAAAACTTACAAGATCAAGGTCCCAAACTTCAATAGCCGATTCCATAGAGCCTATGGCAACAAAATTTCCTGCATAGAAATCCAACAAATAATTGCACAAAGAGGGGTGAAGCAACTGTTTGAGCACAAAAGCTCCACTCCCGGTCCAAGATTTAGGTACACACTTGATTAGGTCCCGGTACAGTAAAGCCAGTCCTACATGTTCTTCCTTTAGTTTTATATCTATGTAGTTAATGTTCTAAAAGCAAGAGTGAGAATCACTAGAGGCTGATTTGTTTATTTGGATGTATGCAACGTTTCTACCGGTATTGGCCAGGCTCACGCAACACAACAGCTTGACTAAGTTATAGTCTGACAAACCCTCCATAACCTGTGTTTACCTTTGTCACCACTTTGTGGTCGGCAATCCAACCAAGCCATGGATAGGGGAAAAGCTGGAAGTATGATGTCATGGTGTACATACATATTTGATTCTCCGTCCTCAACCTCCTCAAATATACAAACCTGCACGGCAAAGAGTGACCAGAATTTTAGCCGTGCGCCAAAATGATACGAAATAAAATGAAAATATTGTTCATTCTTTCCTATAATTTCACTAAAGAGTCTTTATTCATAGAAATGATAGGATAGGTGTGTATGGGTGTAAGGGATAGTTCATACCTCGAGAAGATTAACTTCATCGTCATTACGAGCACAGAGAATAACAGCATCAGTAGGTTTTATTGTCATGTCCTCTATCTCTTCTTCTTCATCATCATCATCATCGTTTTCCTGATGACACATAGTAGGGTTAAGTTTTTTCTTCGCAACTTGTTCAAATTGGTCCACAGAAAGAGAGAGAGAGAGAGTTCACCTCCTTGTCTTTCTTCAGATAAGGATCCATTTCATTGCTTGGATAATAAAGGTCCACGCCTTTACCAAATATCTCAATACCTGCAAATCAGAGAAAGAAGCAAGTAGGACATAGCCAAAGTGAAGAAAAAGGTTAAATGCTGAAACAACTAGAAAAACTCCAAACTTCTCCAACATTTATTGTCATAATGGAGATATCATTCAAATTTTAAACAAATAACAACAAATATTGTGTTCTGCCCCGACCACACAAAAGCAAAAAGATCTTGCTTATAAACATGTGCTCATTTACATATGCCCATAAAACCAAAGATATCAAACTTGAGTCTACACTCTTCAAAGGTTAGATTAGATAAATAAAGGCTTGCAATGGGATTATTGTTTTCCCAACAAAAGTCTACCTTCGTCTTCATCATCATAATGATCCATGTCAAGTTCACGGAGGCCATCAGATATATCTTGAACAACAGCAGAAGATTGACTGCCCTGGTCCTTGTTCAAGGCATTTGCTGCAGCATGGGCCCATGACACCTCATCTCTTCCTGTATCTACATCCATTTCTTCCTCATCCTCACTCTCCCCACTACACATTCATTTCATCATTTTTACTAATACTAGTTAATTTAGCACTGGCTTCAAATGAAAAAAAAAAGATACATTACTTAACCTGAGAAGTTTATATGTACATCTGGGGATACTTTCAAGACCAGATTTGCATAATGCAAAAATTATACATGACATGAATACCAATTGACTAGATTTAAATCTGAAGTCTTGATACCAGTAGGTACCAGTACCACCAGCAATACCATGTGGGGAAAGCTGGTAAGAAGAGTTGTTTTTTCTAAAAGAAATATTTATGAGCTACATATGATCAACCGAATTATCATTTTATTGCATTATAGCTGACTTCGGCTTGAAAGCCATACATGACGTTTGGGCTGAAATATAATTGCATGATTAGATATATACTATATCCTTTTATTAAAATGCCCATACAACGACAATGGTGAAATGAAAATTAGTACAACAAGCAGCAAAACATACCTTCTATCAAACAAATCACCATTTACCATCTCTTCTATTTCCTCTTTGGAAGGCAGCTCGGACACCTCGGGCACATACTTTGAGGCCCCTTTCGGAACCCAACTTATGGCAGAAATCATCTCTCCTACAGTATTGAAAAGCTAAAGTTAAATATACTAATGCTAAAAGGGAGAAGTATTCACCTTTTCACATAGAGAACATTGCCTGCTACTCGATAGTCTTAAATTGAAGCTAAAAGAAAAACAAGCATAACTTTCTACTCAATATTGTGCATTTATCAAATTTAAAATGTAGCAGGCATAATGATATGCATTATTCCGATTGTAGGTCTTCAAAATAAACTATACAAATTAAAGAAAACGTTTAAGTGATAACAAAGAATAGAAACAGTACCAAATGAACACTAATTTGTTAATTATATAGCAAGCAAATCCATTAAGCATTTAAGTGATAACTAAAGAAAATAAAAGCACCAATCCATTCAACATTTTTTCCCAATATTAAACAGATAAACACAAATATCTTCCCTATTGAAACTTTGAGGTAGAACTGTTTTATACCAATTTTGGACGAAAAATCAACAAATAGCAACGTTTATAGTACAAAATTTAAGAATAAAAAGTAGACAAATTTACCTAGTCGCGCGGAGGGGGGAGAGAGAGCAACAAAGCAAACTCGACAGAGAAGAGGTGAACCGCACGAGGGGGGAGAGAGAGAGAGAGAGAGAGAGAGAGAGGTAGGAGGCGACGAACACAGGAGGAGGGAGGACTTGGAGAGCAACGCAGGCGCAGCGAGGTTATAATCTGAGAGAAAAGGGTTTAAGGAGAGAAGGAAAAGATCAACGTTGAGGCGGCGGCGCTTGATCGGTTTGGGTTTTAGGCGTAACCAAAGCTCAAACGACCTGCTCAATGGAAAGAATTTGAGCTGCCCGTGAGCCGATCGAAAAGATCGTTCGAACTGTCGGATCTGTATCTGCTGCTCTTTTTTATAAGAGCAGGACCCTGCTCTCTTCCATCTCGACCGTCCAATTTTGATCGGACCGCCCATAGATGGAAATCAGGGGCTGTATATTTTATAAGTTTTAGATCTGAAAATTTAACGGTCCAGATCAGAAGAGCAGGATCCTGCTCTTGCTAAATAAGAGCAGCGGATACGATTCCCGAACTGTCGGCCTGTTGTTTGTTCTGCTCGTCCAATTACGACTCAGAACACAGTAACTGTTCGTCCCGTATGTTCATAAATCATAAGTCGACATGTTCAAATAGCCGCCGTCTAACTCTTCTGTCGCGCAGCCGTTCTGGACGACTCAGATTTTCTGCGCTGTAGGTTACGGACAATTCAGATTAAATTCAGGAGGTCTGATATTATAAAGTTTAGCTTGCACGAATCTCGATGCAAATCAAATGTTAAAATTTGCTGCGCAACACGAACAATGTTTTTGCTACGCGTTAGAAGATCTCATTCCATTATGTATTACATAATAACTGTGTTGCACGAGTGCGGGTGCGCGTATCATATCCGATACAGTGCGGGTGCGGCGATACGGCAATTTTAAAAAATCGCGGATACGGGTGCGGATATATATATACAATAAAAAATCATATTATATATTAAAATGCTTGAAATTTATTTTTATATTCAACTTTTTTTAATATATATTAATACTTGTGAAATAACAAAAAAAATATAAGCATTTGATTAAACACTTTCTTGACAAACGAGTTCAATTTGTATCCAAAACGTATCCGAAACGTATCCAAAACGTATCCAAAACGTATCTTGATCGTATCCGTCGGTCAAATAATATAAAAAACTCAATTTGTATCCAAAACGTATCCGAAACGTATCCAAAACGTATCCGAAACGTATCCAAAACGTATCTTGACCGTATTCGTCGGTCAAATAATATAAAATAATTGGATACGCCACGTGGCGTATCCGATACGCGTACGGCTAGGGAAATGACGTATCCGAGTAACACAGCATAATAACAATCAAATGATTTATAAAACTTTGAAATTCACGTGCATAAATTTCAAAATTATATAAATCATTTAGGGTCCGTTTGGAACATCTAATTTAGCGGAATAGAGTGCTATTATATTTCACGTAAGTGTCAAACAACCTTTTAAGTTTTCGAAATAGTGCAAAATTTTGCTATTCCACTAAATCAGCCAATAGATGGTTTAGCAATTGTGGAATAGCAATTAGTATTTGATTGTGTTGTATTATATTTAGTAATTAATAATATTTTAATATATATATCACTTGTTTATTATTTAATTTTATTATTACTTAATATAACACATATTATCATGTTATTATTTATTATTATTATTATTATTTTTATTTATTATTATTATTTATTATTATTATTTATTATTATTATTATTATTATTTTATTGTATTTTAATATTTCATCATTACTATTATTATTAATAATAATATTATTATTGTTATTATTATTTATTATTATTATTTTATTAGTATTATAATATTTCATCATTATTATTATTATTATTTTATTCATTATTATTTATTATTTATTATTATTTTTATTATTATTTATTATTAGTATTATAATATTTCATCATTATTATTATTTTATTATTATTTATGATAATTATTATTATATTATTATATATTTTATTATTATTCTTATTTTATTATTATTATTATTATTATTATTATTATTATTATTTTATTAGTATTAATTATTATTATTATTATTATTTTATTTATTATTTATTATTATTTATTATTATTGTTATTATTATTTATTACTAGTAGTATAATATTTCATCATTATTATTATTTATGGTAATAATTATTATATTATTATTATTTATTTTTATTATTATTCTTATTTATTATTATTTATTATTATTATTATTTATGGTAATAATTATTATATTATTATTATTTATTTTTATTATTATTCTTATTTATTATTATTTATTATTATTATTATTCTTATTTATTATTATTTATTATTATTATTTTATTAGTATTATAATATTTCATCATTATTATTATTATTATTATTTTATTATTTATTATTATTATTTATCATTATTTGTTATTTATTATTATTTTTATTAGGATTTTAATATTTCATCATTATTATTATTATTTTATTTATTATTTATTATTATTGTTATTATTATTTATTACTAGTAGTATAATATTTCATCATTATTATTATTTTATTATTATTTATGGTAATAATTATTATATTATTATTATTATTTATTTTTATTATTATTCTTATTTATTATTATTTATTATTATTATTTTATTAGTATTATAATATTTCATCATCATTATTATTATTATTATTATTATTTTATTATTTATTATTATTATTTATCATTATTTATTATTTATTATTATTTTTATTAGGATTATAATATTTCATCATTATTATTATTATTTTATTATTATTATCGTCAATTTTATTATTTTTATTTATTCTGATAAATAATGCATATTATTGTTAATTTATTATATTATTTAGTTTATTGTTGTTATCATTACTATATTATATCATAATCATTATTATTATCATAATTATCAATATTTCTACTATTCCAATTAACACTTGCCAAACGACAAATTTGTTCTTCGGAATAGTCAAGAATATCACTCTTCTACCACTCTTTCACAATTACACTATTCTAAAAACTATTTTACTTTTACCATTATTCTAGTGTTATTCATTGATTTGCCAAACGGACCCTTAATTATTATTTCGTAATACAAAGTATTATATGAAATGTGAATTCAAGACGAAGACGAAACTAAAGGTAATGTTTTCTGCTTCAAAAATTGAGCAGACTCATTTCGAAAGATTTGTTAAAGAAGAAGCGAGTGGTCCTAGTTCATGGATTAAAATTTTGAAATCACCTATTTTCAATAAAATTTTGAAAATAGAACAATTATTATTCATACATGGATTGTTGAATTTGAATGAACAAATCAGATCTACTTTCAAAATAACTTTTATCGATCATATCTATTTGTTTCTAATTCGATGATTTAGAGATGAATATTTAAATTGATTGTTGAATTTGAATAAACAAATCAGATCTATTTTCATTAGAACAAAATCGGTGTTGCTAGCAACACGTATAATGCTACACAATTTATTTAGTGTTGCTATTTTCTCTGGTTGCTACATTTCTATGCAACACAAGCGTTTGTGTTGAGTTCTTTGTAATTTTTTTAAATATTTTATTATTATTAATTGTTTAACTTAGCAACACTGAATTGGTGTAGCAATGTAGCATAATTCATTTTTCTCTTGTGATTCTATTTCTTCGATTCGTTCTTAATTTTCCCAGCGATTTTTTTTTCTCTGTGTGTTCTCACGAGAGGGCAAAACCCTAGCCCCGTCTCTATCTCTCTCTTCGGCGCTGGCTCCATCTTAGCTCCGCCTCAATTCCTTAGCGCCGACGCCTCGAAGAAACTGTGTGCGCCTCCACCTCCCGCCTCAATTCGTTCTCTGACTTCTCTAACCCTAACCCTAAATTGTTAAGGTTGTTGTTATCCTCTTCGAATTCTTCTCCTCTTATTTGCTCTGGAAGCATGAAATTGCTCTTTGCATTCCACGTCTTGCCTTGCAAGAGAGACGACAATAACAAGCTATAATTGGAAAGGGTTTTGCTCTCTCTTGAACCTCTTATTACTTCTTTTTTTCAATTTCAGACAGATTTTGATAAATCCCTCACCTTGACTCACCAAATTGGTTACAAGTCGGATGGTCACAGAAGCAAAGCATCGTTATTCATTGTGCTCCTGATCTTTGCTTCAATAGAAGAAGGAAACTACATCAATTCTAAATGGAAACTATGCATTCTGAAGTCAAGCAAAGATTTAGTTCTCTCTAAAGATTCGCGAGTTCAAGTAAAATTCATCTATCTTTGAATTGATATTTTAATTTGAACATTAGAAGATCCATTATAAGATGACACTTTGAATTCTTTTCAGTGATTTAAAAAAATCCATTTTAAAAGAACTGACGATATACGTACCAAGATCAATTGAGAGGTTCTTCCATCCTCATGAAAGGTTTCAATTCTGTTTTTTCCATGATGTATATAGCGTGATGATTAAAGACATATATAGTTCAATCATAAATTTTGAGCCTTTAAAATGATATTAATGCCTATCCCCATGTTTGGTAGAGGAGTAAGTGAGGAATAAACCTTCTATTCCTTCTATTCCTCATTTAAGGAGACAAACATGAATAAACAAATAAGGAATAAGTAGGCATAAGAGGGAGTTATGACTCCATAACTTAAGGACTCTTGCAAGGTGGTTTAAATTATTCCTCCAACTTACTCATCTGTGGGTTTCAGAATTCAAATTATTATATTGTTATTGGTACTTTTTAATAATAATTATCATAATTTAATTACATTAATATAATTATAACAATGATTGTTCTCATTATTATAATGATAATTATAATAACAATTATTATTATGGTAATTATAATAATAATTATTATTATGGTAATTATAATAATTAATTATAGTAATGATAATTATATTTACTATTGTAAATAAATATATTAATTAAATATTAAATATTTGTATAATAATAATTATAGTAATATAATAATAATAATCATTAAATAATCATAATTAATATAATAACGATAAATATAATAATAATTTATTCCGATATTATATTATTACTATAATGATAATAATAATAATTATTGTTATTATGGTAATTATAATAATAATTATTATTATGGTAATAATAATAATTATTATTATTGTAATATACTAATAATAATTATTATTATAATAATAATAATTAAAATAATGATTATTATAATTATTTACTATAATAATGATAATTATAAAATTAATTATAGTAATGATAATTATATTTACTATTGTTAATAAATATATTATTAAATATTAAATATTTGTATTAATAATAATTATAGTAATATAATAATAATAATCATAATTAATATAATAACGATAAATATAATAATGCTTATAACTATATTATATT
Source organism: Eleocharis quinqueflora (assembly GCA_964058865.1). Lineage (NCBI taxonomy): Eukaryota > Viridiplantae > Streptophyta > Magnoliopsida > Poales > Cyperaceae > Eleocharis > Eleocharis quinqueflora. The sequence goes on along the minus strand of CAXKVX010001864.1, from coordinate 152,871 downwards.
ATTACTATAAAGATAATAATAATAATTATTATTATTGTAATTATACTAATAATAATTATCATTATAATAATAATTAAAATAATGATTCTTATAATTATTTACTATAATAATTAATTATAATAATGATAATTATCTTTACTATTGTTAATAAATATATTATTAAATATTAATTATTTGGGTTAATAATATTTATAGTAATATAATTATAAATATAATAATTATAATGAGCATGGCTAAAATAATATGCATAGTACACCCCCATTTTGTACTATGCATATAGATATAGGTCATTAAATTGAGATTTAAGTTGCTCAATAAATTCTTCATATGAAAATATTGTAGGAAATTAAATTTCGTGATTTTTGGAGCTTTCTAGCTATTTTTTAAATATTTTTTAAAAACAGTCCAGATTTAATACTACAAAAGTGTCATTTCTGGGCTGTTTTTAAAAAATATTTAAAAAATAGCAAGAAAGCTCTAAAAATCACGAAATTTTATTTCCTACAATATTTTGATATGAAGAATTTATTGAGCAACTTAAATATCAATTTAATGACCAAATTAAATACAAATGGGCGCAAAGTACGTTATGTGGTGTACTATGCATATTATTTTAGCCATGCTCTAATTATAATTATAATAATTATAAATATTATTTGTTTATTATTTCTTTGAGAGTATCTTGATTGTTATAAGTATTTTGAATATATTAAATATTATTTATTTTTATAATATATTCTTTAACTTTTTAGTATTTATAATAACAATAACAACAAGTATATTTAATTTTATTATTATGTTGATAACAATATGATTGATTTTGCTATAATTATTTATATATTTTAATATGTTGATATGAATCTTGTTCTCTTTTATTCTTCGATCAATTTAACCAAACATGAATAATTTAAGATGAGATAACTTTACTTAAGAAGTTAAGCCTCTTTAACTTTATTCTCTAACCAAACATGGGATATGTGATCAAAATTACGTATGGAGTCCTTAAGTTGTACTTTTACTTCTTTTGTCTCAACCAGGGGCGGATTCAGGATTTTCGTCAGAGGGGGGCAAGATTTATAAATTTTTTTCGGGGGGGGGGCAAAATTACACAGATTTTCAAATATACATGGTTATTTCGCAAAAAAATTTGACAAATCGCACGAATACATTAGATTATTTTGCAAAAAAAAAATTCAGGGGGGGCGCTTGCCCCCCTGGGTACACATGCATCCGCCCCTGATCTCAACAAAGGAAATGGTAGGCGCTTCCTACTCGTTTCAAAAAAAAAATTACGTATGAAAACAGATAATTGTTATTAGAGACAAAGATTAAAATTGAAGAGCTCAAGCATGTGCAGCTTGTCGCAGACAGTATGCTTCTTATAGTTGATTAAGAGGAGCATCAGCAAAATCTTTGTGCACTAAAAAGAGGAGCTTCTTAAAGCTTATAAGGAGGTTGAGATGCTTTAAAGGATGTTGATTTTGGTAAGAACTGGCACATATAGCTTGATTTTGGTGAGATTGTGTTTAAGGTGTTTTGGACTGTGAATATCTGAGTTCGAACCCCAGAACCCAATATCTTTTTTTCATCAAGATTTTATCAAATTGCGTATAAGTACTTATTACAATTGTGCAATTATGAATTTAAGTCCAACATTCCAAATCGTTATGAAGGCTTAATTTGATTGTGAGAATTTTAATTATTTTATTTGTGCTTGTACTTTTGTTGTGTGTATTAACTGGAAAGGTAGTAAATTGTAAAATTTAGTTGTTTATAATAATCAAATATCACACAAACGAAGTGCATAACACCTATTAATTACTAGTTTGCTACTACATAATCACACGTAACAACAAAAAACATCGGACACATAACCCCGAAAATAAAAACACATATAACAACAACAAAAATATATCATCGAGGCGAACAAAGCTCAATGTGTTTGTGGTAGCATTGTAAACGTCTGAAAGCCCATCCCATCTAGCTTTAATTTCGAAGCCTTTTTTGTTGCACTCATGTTTCTTCTCTGGAGCTTCTCAGGTTTCGCACTCGACGTATTTTCTCACTTTCGCCCGACAAGCCTGAAACAAAAAAGCATCGTTGAGAGGAAATACATCAGAAAGAAGAGCGTGCCATTGGACTCGAACATGTCAGATGCTCATTAAATAAAGTGTTGCCTTGTGTCTCTTTCATTGGCAATGGTCATGTTACAAAAAATGGTGCAATTGTCTCACGAACGGATGATAAAATGACATTTGAAAAAGAAAATGTTACAAAAAATAAAGCGTTGTACTTGTATATGTTATAGCCTTCAAAAAAGAAAATAAACACAAATTGAACCAAAAAAATAGAAAAAACATTAAAGGCATCCGAACTGGTGCATTGTTAGGATTCTTGTGCTTCTGTGAGTACAAGATAAAAGAGGATAAAGTAGTCTGCAGTCGGTCAGACTTAGATATGTATACCTCTTGCCAAATTGGTACAGGTACGTCACTGGTCAAGTTCAGTACCATGTTGGTTTTTTTTATGGGGATTCCTTTTGGAAAGTTCCATATCCTACCAGGCGCTGTGGTATGGGCATGGTAACAACATCAATGGTTCTTTTCTTAATTTGAGATTGACATTCTCGGCGATCTTATCGTACGTGGGTGTAAACCTATCACTTATTGCTTCCCACAAGTCACAAATCTCTAAGTAGTTAATCATGCACTTTTACCAATGGCTAAATTCTTACACCATATTCCTAAAATCGGTGGTTCCTTAACATGTCTACATGAAGCCATACTTAGAATTTTCGTTTGAGACTAAGTGTGCCTTAGTTTACAAACTCAACCTGCTCTGTACCACTTGTTGAACTCTAGAGGGGGGTGAATGGGATGTTTAAAAATATTAGGATTCTTTTGCAAATTAGATGCACAATTCAATATTCAATGGAAAACAAGATATTACAATTTAGCAATTCAATCACAACCTTCTTAATTAGCTAGAGATAAATAAAATTAAAATATGAGTTAAGAAAGAGCAAACACAACGTAGAACATGTGACACTGATATGTTAACGGAGTTCGGCTATTGACGAGCCTACGTCTTCGAGACTCCCGACCCTCCTGCACGGTAACAAGGTCGAACCGTTTGCACTATGCACCAAAAGTCTCTTACAAAGACTGAGATCTAGCTCCTTACACACAAAGGATGGAAACTAGACCCATAGAACACAATAATGATTTGAAGAAGCAAAAGCTAAATTTTCCAATAGATAAATTTGAGATTGTGGAGCAAGAGTTTAGCAATAGGATTAATTTAATTATAGCATTATAACGCCACTTTTTGTACAAAACTTACCGTTATAACGCAAAGTTAAAACTCCGAAGGATTATTTCCTATTTTAAATTCAAAATTGTTAGAAGAAATAACATAACGTTATAGCGTTATCCCTGACGTTATAATGGGCTTTTTTGGGAGATAAATACTTGGCCAAATTCTGGTATGTTTCTTTGGTATAGCGTTATAACGCTAAGTACGGCATTATAATAGTTTTCTCGGGAGATTTTTTGTCGTGTCTGAGTTGAATTTTGAGAAACTTTGGCGTTATAACACTAACATTAGCGTTATAACGATTTTTCTTTGGAGATTTTGCTTGAGACTGAGTGGAATTTTGGAGAACTCTGGCTTATAATGCTAAGGATGGCGTTATAACGCCAGAGGTTGGTTTTGACAATTTTGCTTCTTTCTGTTGGCTCAAACAAGCTCTTGTATTTGTTGATTTGCAAAACGATATTGAATTTTACAAAGCTTGTCTTTTGAGATATTGTGTAGGTAATTTTCAAGAAGAGTTTTGAGGCTTCAAACGATCTCCGATGGGCCTAAAAGTGTTCTAGTACGAGCTAGTCTCGTATCAACTGTAGATTTCGCCGTGAGCTTTCCAACGCCATGAAGAACGCTGGAATCGGATTTACGAGTCAAAAGTTATGGTCGTTTGAAGATGAAGATAATCAAGCATGAAGATCAAGATCAAAATGAATACATGCTTAGGTTATTTAGATTTTAGTTTATTTAAATTTGGGACTGAAAAGAGCAAGGAAATCCAAACCAAACAGTGTATAGCGTTATAACGCTAGATGTCCAAAATGGTAATTTCTGGTCAAACCCTACATCGAACTGAGATAGCGTTATAACGCTATATTTGGCGTTATAACGCTAAATTGCTGAAATGTTGAAACTGAATTTTAAAATAGAAATTGAATCAAAAAAATTTCAAAACATCAAGAATATGTCTTAGATATATTTTAAGTTTGAAAATATAAAATTTATTTGATCAAAAACCTCATTTAAATTAGTTGCAAAATCATTCACACAAAGTTCCAGAGAGGTTAGCGTTATGACGCTAAGGTAAGTTAAGGTGCCAAAAACTGGTTAAGTACTGAAATTTCTGTAGGAATTTATAGCGTTATAACGCTAACTTTGGCGTTATAACGCCAGACAAATTCCAACGGTCAAATTTCTTGTCCTTGCATTAGATAGCGTTATAACGCTATGTTTTGTACATAACTTAGCGTTATAACGCTACTAGAAAATTGTTTCCAACGGTCATAATTTTTGTCCATATTCAAGATAGCGTTATAACGCTATCTTTTCTATAGAAGATAACGTTATAACGCTATCTGTCGCAGAGGTGCTTTTGGCCAGCATTGAGCCCTATATAAACCCTTCTCCCTCAACAATTGAAACAGTTGTTCTATCAAAATCAAAACCTATTCTGCCATTGTTGAGCTTAGTTCTAAATAGCCAAATCCCTTCTCTTTATCCCAAGTTTAATTAGCTAAATCTAATCTAGCGATTATAGAGAGTTTAGTTGTTTGAGTGATTGTATTGTTAAATCTTCCATTTAGAAATTGTTAAATTGTGAGTGTGTCTGTTGCCTTGAGCTCCACCGGAGTGTGTGAGTGAGTTCAAGGAAGTCGGCTCGATTCTCCATCGATGTGTGTAAGCGAGATAGAGTTCGGCGTTGGGTTAGGGTTGGCGGCTCCACTGTTGTGTGTAAGAGAGCCCCAATTCCGAAGTTGTATGCTAAGCAAGCGATTTTTTGTTTAGTGGAGCGGACCGGGCTTATTACCGCAAGAAGCGGGGGTGCCGGGGACCCGGAGACGTAGGCGAGGCCATTAGTGCAAGTCGAACTCCGTCAACACGCGATTGAGCATTTCTTTTCCTTTTCTCTATTTACATTTATCTCAATTCAATTAGTTTAAATTGCTTGAATTGTTTGTGAATTGAGTGAGTTGTGCTTGAATTGCTTAATTAGAGAATTAATTAGAATTGCTTGTTGAATTGCATAAACTGAATTGATTGCCATAGTTTGTGAAATTTGCAATTTAGGTCCCTATTTGGGTGAACCGATAGAAATATAATTAAGTACCTAGGCCCCTAGGTTCTACACTTTCAACCTCAAATTTAAATATTGTAATGTTGCAATTAAACCTATAAATATGCTAGTAGCTTGTTCTTCATGCTTGAGCTCATCCTTCACATTTTCTTCTCCACTTTTCTTTTATTTTCTTATAATTTTCTTATAAAAATCTCAAACAAAGAAACAATGATAAAATTCAAATTATTTTGCAAATTGACAAATACAAAGAAATTGTTAGTTACAACATGCATGTCGCCCGCCCAAAGAGTATGTTGTACACTTAATGTTGCACGGTCTTTTCTGCCATTCTTTCAAGTATATTAGATACTCTAGTGGAAAATATTTGATTTTGATTTACTAATTTTTTAGCCAACAACTTTCTTTCGTTGAACATCTCTAGAAGCTTGTAGTATGTTGCAATTACGAGTGCACATACTAGTCTGCCACAAGCTTGTGTGAACACGTTGTGAAGTGATTATGAATTCATACTTGTCATTACATCTCATCTTTGTCCCTTGTCATGACACATGGATCACGTATCAGGATGTCATACCTCATTCGAGTTTGTTTCATCATCCTTACCAACATTGTTCAAGTATTCTCTATTATCTTTACACCAATTTTCTACTTGCTTCAAATATTTTTTTTTGAAATTTCATGGACTGTTTTTCCTGTAAACTTTCTTGATCTTGCTTACAGCCTTGGCATTCCGACACTTAGCCAACATATTTTTAGCAATGCATTATTCGCAGTACCGGTGAATCGTTTTGTCATTCGCCACGTTCTAATCGTACAAAGGAGTGAAGGACTACTAAAAATAATTCGAATTGCTAGATGCTGGTTAGGAATAACACACATTTTTATGTTGTCTCTAATCAATTAATATCTCAACCATCTCACGATCCATCTCCAATTTTCTAGATCTTCTTTTTCAACAATTCCAAATGCAAGGGGCAGAAGTTGACAACAAGAAACATTCTCATATAGCTCCCGCGAATATGTGATGCATTTATGCTGACAACTGGTCATCAATGGGAGAATGCTTGCATGCACGAAGCAAAATCCTAAGCTGCAAGTTTGAACAGACGTTCATCAAATCATAGTAATGGAACTAATATAATTGGAGTGTTGCTTCCTGGGTTTGATAAAATAATGACATTCAAAGTCGGGGTAGCAGTACATAGGAGCTTGACCAGATACCATATACATAATCGACAATTTCTTTCTCACGCCACAATTTGTTATATTTTGGATTTACTCCTAAAAAATATTTTTGATTAATGCCTGAACTTGTCTAAAGGTCATTGTTTGGTCTTTCTCCACGTCTTCACAAATAATATCCGCGATCATCTTAGCGGTTAGCTGAACATGATCAACTCTGGCAGAAATCGCCCTATAAATGTGTTAGTACATGCATTTTATTATAGACCACGAAATACCATTCACAGTTTGGATCTTTATACTTTACCCTATATTTTTTTGTGCTACAATCTACCACCTCAATTCTCGATTTTTTTCTATATGCCTCATGGAAAGAGCAAAATAAAGGTGTTCATTTGAACTGAATGTTTGATTCTCTTCTATTGAACCATTAGCAGATACCCGAGGCTCATATAAACTATAGTCCGCAAAGCAAAATTTGAGGTGTTGTGCATGCTTCCGGTCGGATGTATTTCTCCCAAACTAATAAAAGGATTGCATTGCTTCCTGCGCCTTACCGCAACATCTACAATCTCATCGAAGTCATCATCATCCTCCAATTATCCATTTGAATCAAAATCCTCACTGTCACTCTGTTATACAACGTACGTAATCTCTGTCCTCATCATCATGAGCAGCAGCAGCAGCATCGTCATACGTTAATGTCTTAGCCCTCTTCCTCTTATTAATTATTATTTTTTAATTATGATTGACGTGGTAAATTTTGTCCGTAAATTGTCTAAATGTTACAGGAGAAATTATCTGTTAGAATTATTTTTTAATCGGACGGTAAAAAACTTGGACATTCCATTTTAATCAACCTACAAAATTGCACAATTTTCTATTTGAACATAAAGAAAAAGAATTCAAAAATTAACCGACCACTCCAAAATTACATTCACGCATGTGCTATTATGGCAAGTTGACAACAAACGACGATTCCATTACTAAGCAGGGACCCCCAGGCCCCAACAAGCTTAATTAACTTCGTATGCATTATTCAAATATCTTCAAATCATTGTGTAAAACTAACACAGTACTCCCTAGTTGATCTCTGACAGTTCGCTTTTTGACGACATGAACAGAGAATGAAATGCTGAAATTATATGATGATACATGATGATAATAGTAAGCCAGTCAAACGCAGAAAACTTGAGATGGAATTTGGCACATGGACTGGAACAAACAACCGACCCAACTTTAATTTGTTCCTCGCCATCTGAGCGGGAACGGGATCGGGTGCTGCGCGGGACGGCGTAGCGCAATATCTGAATCGTTCGATTTTCACTAATTACATTAAGATTCGTGTCAAAATAAAGATTTTCCTTAATTTTCATCTCTGACGATCGATTCAGACGGTCTATTTATTATAGCGCGCTCCTGCGCTGTAGCGCAGATCCGGATAACCATCTGAGCGATATGTCAAATCACATCTTTTTTTTGGATCGAAATAGCGGTTGTCAAATCACATCTTTCTTTCTATAAGGACCCAATGAAATAGTGGTTATCATGTGTTGATTTAGTTTATGCGGCGGTGTCAATAGTGATTTGCATGTTCTGTCTGAATCGATTAATTATAAATCGATCACCTCTTCTTTTTCTTCGTGTTTACTTTAATGATCGCTTTGAATGATTACATTGCAAACGGACAGAATGAATGATCTACCAAAATTTGGGAACCGGATCTACTGCTCGTAAATTCTTGCTTGTTTCGATCTGGACCGTTCAAAACTCATCTAACGATCAAAGCATCTGCCTTCTGAATCAAATCACAGCCGTCTGTGGCGATCGAGCGGTCGGATCGAAGACAAGCAAGAAAGCAAGCAGGAATTTACGAGCAGCAGATTCGGACCCCAAAATTTGGGACATTTTCTGCATATTAGAATGAATGCATTGTAGTCTTGTGTTTACGATTCTTGTTTGTATTTGAGGATTCGAAGTTGGTAATTTAATTTTTATTTGAATGAAGCTTCTTTTCTTTTTCCTTTTAACTATGAGAATTCTTTTTTTTTTTGTAAGAAAATTACAACTGAAAAGACGGTTGCTTGTTTTTTATACTTTGTGGAAGCGCACATTTTAAACATCATGAACATCTATAAATAAGAAATAGCCGTAAAATGAACAGGAAGTTTAGATAAGCCTCCATCTATGCCAGTTCATTGATTGAAACATTTTATTGCCTGGATCTATGATGATACGATCCAGTTCATTAATTGGAACTTTTGACTACTGCCTTCGTCTATGTCGGCCCATAAAAAACTTTTTTTCTTTTATATATATATAGATTGAGAGAGTTTAGCTATGTTACTTTACAAAATAGAGAAGTACACTCTACTTTTCAAATTACACCACAAGTATATTGCATGCATATTTCGAATTTGAAGTTCAAATGATCGATTCTATTGAACTTGATTTTTATATTAAAATTTTGTTGATGATTAAATTTTACGTTTGTTAGAATTTTTTTGTTATTTTAAAAAAAGGTGTAAAATCATCTGTATTTGATTGTTTAGAATCACTACATTAACAAAATTTTCACCACTTTTAAAAATAGCAAAAAAAAATAAAATCAAAAGAATGTAGAATTCGGTCACCAATAAGATTTCAATATAAAGGTCAAGTTCAATGGTTTCGATCAATCATTTTAACTATGGAACTCGAGATATGCATGCAAAGTATTGCGTGCGATGTACTTTGCAAAGTAAAATAGCCAAACTACATATATATACATACATATATATATATATATATATAGAGAGAGAGAGAGAGAGAGAGGGGGATCCATGGCTTCCTTCTCGTGGCCTCCTCTTGTAGCCTCCTGTACTATTTTCCACCAAAATCAATGAAAATGGTCGATCCGGACAGTTGAAAATATTCTTCATACTAATATAGACTTAGAGACCAAATTTTAGATTTTTTTGATTTTTTTTTACTATTTTATAGGACAGGTTGAAAATTGGATGTCTATAAGTCGTTAGATAAATCCAATTTTCAACCCGTCCGATAAAATAGTAAAAAAAATAAAAAAAATATAGAATTTGGTCTCCAAGTCTATATTAGTATGAAGAATATTTTCAACGGTTCGGATCGACCATTTTCATTGACTTTGATGGTGGAGGCTAGAGGAGGCTACGAAAAAGGAGGCTAATGGATCCCCCCTCATATACATATAGTAAGGCTATGGTGCTTGATCAAGTACAGCGTATTTTGTGTTTGGACGTCAAATCTCACAAATGAACGGTTAAATTTTCTATTTATTATGCTCAATAATTTCTTTATATCAAAATCTCCTAGGATACAAATTTTTTTTTTGTAGAGTTTTTAAGTACATGTTTTGAAATTTTCAAAGTGCCATACTTTTATGCATAAATATTGAATATTTTATTACTAATTTGAGACCGTCTTAAAAAATTCAAAACACATACTTAAACACTCCTAAAATAGATTTTTTTTTTGTATCCGAGGAGATTTTGACGCCCAAGTACGGAAGAAGCTATGCTTGGACAAGCATCGTAGCTCTAATACATACACACATACAGACATACACACATACAAACATACACACACACATACATACATACATACATACATACATACATACATACATACATACATAGAGGGATCTGTAGCCTCTTTTTTGTTCGTAGCCTCATGCAACCTCCTCCATCAAATTAAACCAATGGAAATAGCTGATTTGGACCATTAAAAATATTTTTCATACTAATATAAACTTGGAGACCAAATTTTACATTTTTCTTATTCTTTTACTATTTTATTGGGTGAGTTGAAAATTGGATGCCTATAAAAAAATAGAAAGGTTAAAAATTTTACTAGATTTTGATATAAAAAATATTAAATAAGATAAATCTAAATTTAAAGTCTAATGATACATTTTAGTTACAGACATCCAATATGTCTAACAAAAGTAATAAGTCCTCTCAAACAAGAAGCAATATGTTATTTATTGATTACAGCCAATCAGATTTCAGGGCTTTTTCAAAGAAGTCTTACACCTCACATGTTTCATTGACAATGTGCCCAGCTTACATTATTTTAAAATAAAAGCTAATTAGTACCTTCAATATTTAAGAAAAATAAAATTTTGATTTACAAAATTCGCCGAACACAATGCAATAGAAGTTGACTTATTAGGTTCAATTGAGGATTCAGAAGTATAGTTAAATCCGACCACAATTAAATAACTTCAGGCACTGAGCTTGAGATCAAGCTCGAACACATTTACACTAAAACTCACTAATATATCATTAAAAGTCCATTTTCACTACAAAAATAACAAAAAAATATAGTAAATTTTGCATTTTTTTAAAATCAAGCCCGAGCACTTGTCCGGTGAATCCGCCCATGATTAGGTTGTACTTTTAAATCTAAAAAACTCCATTTATTTTTAAAAAACCAAAATAATTATTTTTCAAAGCTTAATAATAACAAAATTAGGGAAATATTACCCGTCCAACTAGTTTTCTATTCAATTTCGTTATTCAATGAAAATTTCGTTGAATCATCTTCATATAATATTGATTAACTACAATATATAATTCATACTCAATTATTAAATCAACTATAAATTAATCATTTAGTTACGAACACCGAACACGTACGTTATATTGAAGTTATATATCTTACTTAAAAGTGAAGTATTATAATGTAGGATGAAATTGAGATCATATATCGGATCCGCATCTGCTGTTATTATTTTTCTGTAATTATTTGCTGTCGTTGAATCTGAGTCGCTGTCTTCAATTTGGGCGACTGTAATTTGATTCAGGAGGTTCCATTATTTTGTGGAGTCCACTTGTCAGCCATTCAATGACAACAAGTTGCCATCGAAATAATGACAGCTAATTCGTTTCCATCATACATCTGTAGGATGAAATTGAACCGAAAATCTTTTCTCAAAAAAAAAAAAAAAAAATTGAACGGCTCGCAGGACTTGTAGAATAAGATCTTATTATTTTTATTTTTGAGAAGAAGATCTTATTATTACACCTTAAACGGCGTATACGGAAACTGCCATCCGCATCTATCTGTAATAATGTTGGTTGCAGGTGCAATGATAGATCTGCTGATACTTTCGGTACACAATACACGTGAAGTAATTATACGAACTTGACTTTACTCTATAATTTTCTCGAAATTTTTTTATTTAGATTTTAGCATTTGCATTTTCAGCTGTAGATTTTCCTGCCAATAACGTTAAATGAAATTTACTATTTCGCCTGTAAAATTTACCATTGCATACGAGTTGTCTGAGCAACTCTATTTCTAAAATTTTTGGAATTTCTAATTTGACGTGGTAGTTTCTAAATGAATTTTAGAGATGCAGATGAGTTTCTTATTTAGAAATTTTGCTCAAGAATTTCTTATTTAACAACTATGTTTTAGAGTTTATAAACTCTGACGTGGTTTAATCATTGGCTAAGATTGATCAGTCTTCCATAATATTAGTAATATTTGCTGACGTGACAATTTAAAAACTCTAATATTTCACTTCTAGGAATGGAAAATTTAGAAACTAAAAAAAATTAAATTTCTAAATTTGATGTGACAATAATTTAGAAACTCTAAAAGTTTCAGAAATAAAGATGCTCTTGTATTCGTCGTACATTTTCTGCTGCTCATGCATGTTGTGACGCAAACTAGGTTGGAACTTGGAAGGGACAAACGAAAATTGTGTTCATTGTAATTTGTATGAAAGAAAATATGGACAAATATGTAGAAGTGATTTTTGTTCGTTCCAAATTTCCCAATTTTTCTAGGCAGAATTTCATATATCTCCTTCTAAAATATTGATATTATGTATTTTTCCCTCACAAGTTTACAATATCAAATTTACCCTTCAAAATTGAAAAAAACTGTCATATTTGCCCAACTCTTTAATAGATCAATTAAAATCAATTTCGTTTTCATTTAATTCCTATTTTACCCTTACAGAGAAAAAGAGAGATCGAAGAAAGCACCTTGCTTCTCTTTCTCGCTTGCTCTTTCCAGCTTTAGATGAGAGAGGTCATGGTTGACACATTGTTAGCTCAAACACCAAATACTACTGCTAGAAGCCACCTGTATGGTAACACATTGATTTTGTAAGAATTTTTTACTGCTAAGTTTTGATTATGTTGGGGTGCTAATTGTGCTGAGGTCATGGTTAACCTTTAATTGTGCTGGTAGCTGATCATGGTTAATTTTTTATTGCGTTGGAGTTTTGTGCTTTTTTCTGGTTATTGGTAGCTGTTGCCAGTATTCTTCGAAAAGAGAGAACAATGCATGCGCTCGTCTCTTGTGAAACTCGAATAAGAATCATCGATCTTGTCTCTTCAACTTGGAAAACTACATTGGAAGAATATGCATGAAACTAATTGTGTGGAAAGGCCTGGATTCAAATTAAGAATGTTTTTCCACAACCAAAACGCTTAAAAATATGATGTTGTAATTGCTTAATTAAAAAAACATTTCATGGGTTGTACATCTCCCGAGTCTTTTAGAAGTGAATGCTGTTATGGCATAAAAATACAAATTAATTCATTTAAACAAGGTCAGAGGACCTAATTTCCAGTTTCTCAAATAGTTGAAATTTGGATGCACTTGGTGAGCTAGAAAGTATCTACTACTATGTATATAATAATAATGTCCAAAACTTATTTTTATTTTCTAAGGGTCATGTGATATGATTGTCAATCAAGCAATTTTCAATTAAAGACAAATAAAAAGTTAAAGCTACAGCTTACAAAAGCTTCGGGAGCCAGTAAACTCTAGTTCAATTACAACTCAGTAAAACAAATTAAAATAATGAAAATGAACATCTCATGAGTCATCGGCCATATTAGTACAATACTTCATGTAGGTGAAGCATGATGAACATCTAACAATAGAAATTAGAAAATTTGATTTCACTCTAAAGAGCTCTTGTGTTTCACCCTAAAGAATAACTATTTAATCTGCCTTTTCTTTTGATAGTAGACCCCTCTTCATAGGTGGAGGCTTTTGTTTCTTTAAGATCTTTAGAAACTAAATATTTACTTTGACACAAATGTGTCCTCTCCTGTTAGATTCTTTCCTTGAAACCGACCCCCTCTATTTGGTGACACTACATGTCCTGCAAGAAGAGTGGTTCAATATCTTGGTAAAAACTCTAGTAAGAGATCACACTTTTTGTATCGTTGTAATTTTTTTGTTTGTATGGCTCTTACAAGAACATAAGCATCTACTTATGAAGAAAAATTTTCTATGTAAAGAAGAAACATATTAAATAACTTTTTCTTTAGGATGAAACACAAGAGCTATTTAGGGAGAAATCAAATTTTGTAATTTCTATTGTTGGATTTTCACCATGCTTTGGCCTTTGATGTTATTGCAAATGTGAGTGTGGACTAGGCTCCCTATTGGACATCCGATAGCAAAGGCTTTACCTGGTGATATGCCGTACGGGATGAGATGGATGGGCCCGACCCACAACTACGAAGACGAACCGCATAGAAGTATCATTCTTTATAGGTTTTTTGTGATTACTTTAATATCTTTACATTTTTTAATAAATATATATTTAACATTATTCAAAATATTATAGGTGGTGATTTGAGCATCTGAACGAGAATGGTCCAGAATAGTGGCCTTACGATGAAGACGTCATAGCAATATTGTTGCCCCCTATATGGAATGAGTAAGACCATTTGAGTCTTTTTCATTATCGAGGGCCACTCATTTTTCTGGATTGTCGAGTGGCACAATCCAGCAAAGATTACACGACAATTTGCTTTCCAAGTTGAAGTCCCGCCTCCATTGCCACCTCCTGATTGTGAGCGCCTTCACGAAGTATGCCATAATAAAAAAAAATAGAGGGGCGTGATTGGGAGATATATCACGAGGGGTACAGTCAAACATGGGGAAATAGGTTGGCCAATACCATTGATTTGGGTCACGATTTTATGAATGGCCCTCGGAATCATTACTTGGCATGGTTCAACCGTGAAGGCATGCACACCGTTTATTGAAGAGATACAACTGGTAGAAATGCCTTTAACCTGCTAGCACCTCAAGGGCGTGGAATTGAAAGAACTTTCAACATGCAAGGCGAAGTTGTACAACGAACGGTAAATTCATGTACTTTTTTCTTCAATTTTTCATTTAAAAAATGTAAATTACTAACTCAATTGTATTATCAGGTGCTTCGTAACCTAACTCTTGCTAGGGAAGCGATTGGTGTTATTGCACAAAATGCCAACAATGTCTTCAAGACATTCGCGAGAAAAGTTCTTTGAACTTATCGCGGAAACATTGAAGACGTTGACTAAGGAGTCATCTTCCGCAATTTGATGTTGGAGCACAGCTTGAGAGATGAGGACTTGGAGCCATCAATAGCGGAGGGTTTACGTGTCCAACCAGAGCATTACGATTGGTTGGTGGCGAACACACAAGTCAAATGCCCTAGGCGCCACTATTTCACCCTCCAGACTCACATCTATCACAGGGCAGCGTATGGGAAACAGGCCAAGGATCTGGAGCCGCCCAATCGAAAGAAAACGTGGAGCGTAATGTCGATGACGAGGTAGAGTGTGTGGCCAAGTACGTGTTTGGCTCTTCGAGCCAACCTAGAAACCGTGATGATGACGACGATGACATTATTCCATTACGGCACACTACTAGGACGGCTCAAGCGCCTTCCATTTATGATACAAGTGGTCGCGGTAGGGGTCGTACTCGTCGCGGTATGTGGGGTGAACTTGTTGATGTTTGTTTGATGTTTAGTGGAAAACTTGAAATTTAATTTGTTTGATGTTTGTTTTATGTTATTTTGATACTAGTGCAAACTTGTTGATGTTTGTTTAGTGCAAAACTTGAAATTTAATTTGTTTGATGTTTGTTTGATATTATTTCATGTTGTTTGTGCATATTTTACTAATTTTTGTTAGTTTGAGCATGTATTGTGATAAAAAGTTGTTTGAGAATATTTAAATGGCAAATGGAAATGAAAATAAAAGAACATTCTTTGTAACTCTGCCACTTTAGGGGCACAAGTAATAATTGCGCTCCTAAGGTTAGTGACACTGCCATGTGGGCCTCCTTGGGACTTTTTAGGGCACAACTATTACTTGCGCCCCTGTGTTCATTTGGAAAATGGTTGCTCTCTGGATGCGAGAGCACATATGTGAACCTTACTTGCGCCCCTAAGTTAAATAAAAAAATTATCAGCAGGGGAGTTCGAATCCATGCCTTTACTCTAACCCAGCGTCTCTAACCAACCCTCCCTGCCACTAGACCATTTATACTTCTAAGAAACTTTAGGAGATGTCTAATATAAGCATGTTGTAAACTTATGAATTTCTATAATAAAAACAACTTTAATACGGAGCTTGAAATAATATTTAAAGTTTATGTTTAATATATATATAGTAATATATATATTTATTATTAAAAATGTGTAATAGTTTTAATGATATATTTATTATTAAAAATGATTTTTATTAAAGTAATATATTTATTCTAATATAATATGTTTAATAACTAATATATTACAACTTAGCACAATACTAAATATAATCAATATATTATTAACTATATTAATACTATTTATATATATATTTAATGCAAGTAAGACTATTTATTAATAATTTTTATATTACTTCTATTATTTAATATTTGTAATGCCATTAATACTATTATTACTTGTATTAATTTGTATATTACTAAATACAAATAATTTATATATTAATTACTAATTATTAAATTATATATCAATATTATAAAATTAGCAAAAAAATTCATAGCAGCACTTAGAGGAGCAAGTATTAATTGCGCCCCTAAGTGTAGGATCCACATCTGACAAAAATGCTGCAAAATGTCTTGAATCAGCAAAAAAAGAATATTTTAAAGGACACAACTAATAGTTGCTTCCTTGGTCCTCTGTGCAATTTTTAGGATGTCATTGACTCTATATGTTAAATTTTTGGGTCATTGGCCCTCTATGAAAATTTTCCTTTTCTTTCCTTGAGATGCTTTTGTCTCCATTTCATCCACCAAATGGATATGTGCCAAGGATCCATGAGTTGTCTCCATTCGAAACGTAGCTGCTGACTGCCAAAAATTATTTCAAAATCTGCATTAAATTAACAAATAACACATTAACAGATTATTGATAGAAACTGCAAAAAAACTAAGCAAAAATAATAAAATTACAATGAGACAAAACAATTAGATTTAATTTTGGCTAATCATGCATTAAATTATAGGTATAAATACCTCTCATCATATATTACAAAAGAAGAGTTTAATTACACATCTTACTATGAGATCTTGATTTTTTGTATCGTTGTAATTTTTTTGTTTTATATATTATTTTTATAGGTAGAGTCTGACGTGAGCTATTGAATGCATGTTACTAAGAGTTTCAAAGAATGAGTAGGTCAATACATGCAGTTGATGTCTTAGCTAACAACATACAACAAATCTCTAAGGTCAGATCTTTTGTTAGGTTTTGAGCAAGAATCTCCGGGTGAAAAAAACTAACCGGAGATCCAAGCATTTGTATCGTTGTAAATCTTTAGTTTTCTAAGATAGCAAATGCATGTATTTGGGCTACTTTTTTGTTTGAAATCGAGAAATATGTTATTCTCCATCAAGTTGTCTCAGATCTCCTGAATGTAAATAAACCAACTCTAGATAAGAATGCTCGAGAGAGATATGAAGATGGATGCTTCTTATGGCAACGGTTATTTAGTAATAACTTTTGCCTTATCTCGAATATTAAATTACTAAATTCTCTCTTCAACAACACTCATTTGCTAACAGTTCTTTATACGATTCAGCAACCTCTTAGATAGCAACGATTGGATAACTATTGGAAAAGACGATTTTAATCGTTGACAGAACTTTCTTTGTGGTAGTGTAAGAAATGTAAATGATACAAACACAATTCAGATTATGTTTTTTTTTTTTGTCAAAATCAATATATATTATAATCTCCATTACACATTTGAACTTGTTGTCCCTATACCAAAAGACGAAATGTCAATTGGATACAAAAATATTTGTGCGAAAATAAAATGAGAAAGATAAATTGCCAGATATAAAATGTGAATTGTCGCTAAGGAATCCTCTAAAAAATCTGGAATTGATTATGTGATGTTTATCTTGGGTGGATGCAACTAATTTTTAATATTTAATTACAAAAATACTCAATTTGAGTTTATGGCTGTTGTTTATATCTAATGAGTTTTCCTGATAAGGTTTTTAATGGGAAAGTATGTATTAGTATATTAAAAGAAGAACGATGCTACGGTACTTGCGCAAGCACAAGCTTTATCATCTTGCAATCGAATATTTCAAATTTTAAAATGCAAAGTCAATTCGAACCGTCGAAAATATTATTCATATTAAAATTGACTTTGGACCAACATTTTCATTTGTTTTAAATTTTTTACTATTTTATAGGATGAGTGAAAATACATTAATTTACCAGTTTACTGACCTCTCCAATAAATGAATTGTTAGTCCACCTGATAAAATAGAAAAAAAATGAAAATTTCAGTCCTTAAGAAGATTTAATATAGTACACATTTTCAACAGATCAAATCAGCTATTTTCACTTTGAAGTTCAAAAAATAAGTCACAAGAACTAGCTCAACTATGCTCGCGTAAACACCGTAGTCTCGCTTTCAATAGAATAATGTTGTAATTTTTCTTCACTAACTTTTTTATAGCAAAAAATCATTTCTATTGAGGTTCTAATATGGTGAAGCGACTATGAAATAATTTTTATCATGGCTTTGGAAATTTTTTATATCCATATGCTTGTATCTTTGTAAGCTAATAAAAAAAACTCTTACTTATATCCATCTTACAAAATAAAATATGAATACAGTAATAATATTCTTGAAGTTTCAACTTTAATGCAATGAATCAAAATTAAGTTTAAAATAAACTAAACTTTCATTTTGAATGAGATGTTTTCCATGAAATAACATAAATAACATACTACTCTTGTATTTTTTTTATAGTACTTCGTGTAATGATCTCATTTATTTTTAATAATTCATGACATTTTGAACACATATGTTTTACTGAATTTGGTGCAAGAGGTTTTGTAGACCAACTCAGTCTCGAACAATTAAACTATATATTAAAGGCATTAGACACCACTATAATTTTTTTGAATGCTTTAATTATTATAATTAATCGTGCTTAATGACGATCAATTTTTGGCCGACCATACTATCAATCAAAATACTATTGGCAGACAAAGGAACGAGGAAATATCAAACGAATCGAGGTAGAAGTGGCTAATACAGACTATATATAGAGTAACATCCTTTAAATAAAATAAATAATCAATATGATGGCTAGTACCTAGAATGAAGTCTTGTTCAAAAATAACCAATATGGAAGTATTATATTATATTTTTGTTTGGGTGATGCTAACAGGCAATTAGAGGTGAGATAACTCGACCTGATCCGAGATATCCGTTCGATTCGACCCGACTTGAATTCGATCTGATTCGATATTTTGATAAAGTCAAATTACTCAAATTCGATCCGAGATGATCTGTAACCCGAGACGAAGCGACACATGAGCGATCTGAGCACGACTCGACCCGACCCGACCCGACCCAAGACGATCCGTAACCCGAGATGGCACGACACATGAGGACCCAAGTCCGACCCAAGCCGACCTGAGACAACCCGTAATCCGAGATGGAGCGACACATGAGGACCTGATACAACCTGTAAATTAGTCTAATTATATCTTGCCCACATCATAATCTAATTTTACTAACAAATTAACATAATAGAAAGTCAATATTTACTAATACAATTCAGTAACGCGACTTGATCTTGTCTGATTGAACTTAAAACTCAAAATAATACTTGAAAGTTGTCAGTGCAACCCGACCCAAACCCGACTCGACTCAAGACCCGAAAGTTGTCGATGCAGCCCGACTTCAAACCCGACTCGATCTTGCTCGACCCGACTCGTCACCCGAAAAAGACTGACGCAACTCGACCTGACCTCGCCCGACCCGACCCATGACCCGAAAGTTGTCGCCACATGACGACCCGAAACCCAATCCGACCTCACCCCAACCCGACACATGTCATATATATTTGACTTTTTCTTGAAATATTTTTACTATTCTTGATCAATGTCTTTTTTAATAAAGGCACTCTTTATACTATAGGTTGAACCCGACATCAAATTCTTTTGAGGTGCACCACGACATTATCGGCCGAACACAAATGAGTCACGAATATTTTGTGCACCTCTAAACATGAGCACGTTAGAAGTGCTTACAAAACTGCAATTCGGAGAATCAGTAGTCGTCTACACAGACACCAAAACACAATCTTAAAATTAAATCATAATCACATACGTAGAACTAGTGTTGTACAAACGGGCCAGGTCGGGTACCCGTGGATTCGACCCGCGGATCCACGTATCCATGGGTTCAACGGGTCCACGGGTCCAACGGGGCGGGTCTCCACGGGTTCGAATTCAAAACCCCCAATTCGACCTGTGATAAACCCGGGCAGGTCGAGTTTGGATTCGTCGGTTTTTTCGAATTTTTTTATTTTTTATTTTTTTCGAATTTTCGAATTTAAAAAAAATTCTGCACATTATTTTAATATATATATATATTTTCGATTTTTTTTGAATTTCTGCACGGTTCCACGGGTCGAGCACGGGTCCAGGAGGGCACGAGTTCGGACGGGTCTGGAGATTTTTGACCTACCCGATCCGCCATAGATCTGTGGATCCGCCAACCACGAATCGGATCGGATCTTGATCACGGAGCGGGTCGGACACGGATCCACAGGCGGATATACCCCGCGGATAGCAATACTCTACGTAGAACAAAAAAGTTGAATACCTGAATCTTAATTTGTGCAAGTAAATGCATAAAAATATTTTTAATATTTTCATTTGAAAATCTTTACAATCACGGAAATAAAAGATGAGGCTAGCTAACTCTTTTAAAAAGTGCATAAATTTTCTATCGTGCGGAAGATAATCATCCTACAAAAAAATTGCTCCAAAAGCACTCATTTTCTTTGGAAAATTGATAGAGTTGGCCTACTCATAAACACGGAACCTGTGCTTATTTTTAATATTTAACGTCTACAACAACAGTAGAAAAAGAAATTTGTAATGGATATATAATCAAATTGCAAAAGCGAAACGTGGCATTGGAAACCAAGATTATCTACTGGATACTGACCTGTAACAACCTCCTGTGCAAAACATATCATTGCAAGTGCATTAAACACAGTTATAAAGTATCCAAAACCCTACTAAAAATAGGAAGCTGATACTAGATATCATATTTAATACCGGCTATCGATATTAATTTTATTATGCATATTTAGTTAAATTATCGTGTAGATTATTTGAGTTATTATGCATGTTATTTTTTGTAATGAAATAATTATACATGTTATTGATTTTATTATGCACCTTTAGTTGAGTTATCGTGTACATTATTTAAGTTATTATGCATGCTATTTTTTGTAATGAAATAGTTCTACATGTTATTTTTTGTACTGAAATATTTATGATATAACATGCATAATAACTCAAATGATGTACACAGTAACTCAACTAAAAATATATAATAACACGATATCGATAGTTGATATCAAATATAATATCTACGAAACATTATCCTTTATTATCTCCTCCTGTTCTCCGTGATCGCACGAGCAAAGCGCACTAGTTATTGTCCTCACAACACAAGCGACAAAGACTGTGGGTTCAAGGGAAATTACCAAAAAAAGAAAGAAAAAGAAAAATAAAAGAATGTTGGTCACAGAACAGCGATATTTCTTGGGCCTAAGTGGCAGACAAGTGGGCCCCAAGAAATCCAAATGGAACCAATATATATGGGCCATGAAAGTCAGACTTCAGGATTTATTGGTCGCCCCCAATTTTGTCCCCAGATTGTCCCAATTATTAGACTAAATCGACCGCCACACCTACACCGTTCAAAACATTTGATTCATAATGAGTAATGAGAGATGATTCACCGAAATGTCCGTCCGATTGGTACCTGTTCAAATAAAAAAAATTTATTTGTTATTACAGCACATACTTAAAAAAACAAAAAATAAACTTGAAAAATTCTTCAAAAATTATAATTTCTAGAGAGACATGAACACCATACATTTTTCATGAATTTCTTGTGCCATATCATTATATATACTAGACATGACTGCAAATAAGAATTTATTTAGCCTGAATGCCTAAATTCTAAATAGCTAAAAGCATCTTTATCTCTGAAATTATTAGAGTTTCTAATCTGATGCGACAGCTTCTAAATAAATTTAAGAGATATAGATAAGTTTATTATTTGCAGATAAGATGGGGCCCAATTAGAAGCAAATGGACCCAAATATTGGGCCAGTAAAGCGGTTTCAACGTATAAGTCTACTAAGTGGACCCAAAACTACTGATCCAGTGATCCTTCTAAGACTCAATTTGTGCACGTACATGGCCACTGAGTATTGAAAAGTTAAAAATGTCTATTTATAATCTGTTCAGACATATTGAGGGCTCCACGATGGTGTTAGTTAGGAATGCAAGAAATATTCGTAGCTCGTGGCTCTTTCGTGTTCGATTCGTAATGAACTCGTTCGTTACTAGTTCAAGCTGTTAATGATACAAATTTGTCAGCTCGTTAAGTTAACGAGCCGATCTTTAACTCTTTTCAGCTCGCCTCGTTAACGAAGCACACATGTTATATAATAGTTAATTGATAGATATTAATATCTAACTTCAATAGTTGTATACGAGTTACACAATATTAATTAATATATATAGTTCAGGAGTGTCAAAAATATTAGTAGCTCGTTGCTCGTTCTTGTCCGACTTGTCAAAAGTTCGTTATGAACTCGTTCGGTACCAACTCGTTATGAACTTTCGTTACCAGCTCGTTCGTTTTAGTTAACGCCGATCTTGAACTTGACTCAGCTCGTTCGTGTTCGACTTGTTTGCACCCCTAGTGTTAGTACCACTATTTGATCTGGGTTAAAAAATCGGGTGATTTGTTTAGTTGAAAATGGCTTTCTGATGCCGGAGATGACTCTCTGATGCTGAAGCAACTACAATTGACTAGCTTTTAGTTGAGTAATTCTATTTTTGCTTTCGCAGTATGATTTTGATTGCTTATTGGACTCGAGATTTAGGGATGAAATGGGGTTCTGAGAAGAAATAGAAGTTGACGGGTTTTAACTTTGACAAATTCTGTTATGAATCAAAATTATTGATTGTACTATTAATTAGCTTTTTTCGAAGAAAAGAGCGCATCGAACCTCTTCTCTATTACTCTTCTTTCGGCTCTTTCATTTTCTTTTCTAACTTGGGAACATACTTCAAAAGAGAGTCTTGCCAACTTCTTACAGTCTTTGTTAAAATTGTCTTGTTTCACAAACCAAACTTATCCTCTTATTTTGAGATGGCTGGAGACCTTTTCATTATATTTGAGCTTACAAGTCACTGAACGTTCCAGAATTTATCCGTTTAAATAAAGGATGAACATCAAGTACATCACACTTAGACAATTTTCATTCAATTGATATGAACAATAATTTAATGATATCAATTGACTAAGCTCTGACATAATTGATGTCATTCATAAAGTCAAATCATACGTAAATGTACATTAAAATTAGGTAATGATAAATTTCACGCTTCAATCATGCTTTGACTTTATTTTTTTTATTTTTTTTGAAGTAGGCTTAGCCTACAGATTTTCATTAAACAAAATAAAAAGAGTTACATCGAATTATGTACAAATGTTGTGTTTATGTGCACTCCTTATTAATAATACAACCTAGCTCAAGTTACAATTTGCCAACCAACTTGAGATTATTTCCTGAATTTCGGTAGGTACTATAGTTGAAGGCTTGGATTTTGATGAGAAGATGCGTCGATTTCGTTCTTTCCATATGCCCAAAGTGTTGCTATCAGTGTAGTATCCCATCTGCACGCCGCTTCTAGCGGTTTGATTTTTTGTCCCTCTTGCCATAGGGTTGGGATGTCCGGATAGTGTCTGTGGCTGAACTGTCGCGAAACTAGTTGCCATATTGAGTCAGACCCAGGGCAGTGGATGAAGAGGTGTTGCGTAGTTTCCGTGCATGCTTTGACTTTAGAACATCAGAACAGGGACGCTATATATTTCTCCTTAAAATTAAGGGGCTGATCTGAATCGCCTGCTCGCCAAAGAGGCGAGTAGGGCTCTACTCGTTTAATATGGAGAGCTGTGATTTGATTCAGGAGACTGATATTTTGATATATTAAAGTCATTCGATCAATTTTGAACGGTTCAGATTGAAGCAAGCACAAACAAACAAGGATTTTTGCGAGCAGGTGATTTGGTGCCAAATTAAGGTGGGTCAGTCCGATAACATCTCAGAAAATATAAGTTGAACGGAGATGATGGCCATGAAGTGTGTGTACGCAGAAGCAAGCTTATCAAAGGTTCAGTAGAAAATAAGAGCGAGTTGGTATCGATAGTTGTACATAAAATAATGTACATAATTATTTCAGTATAAAAAATAACATGCATAATTATTTCAGTACAAAAAATAACATATATAATAACTCAAATAATATACATAATAACTCAATGAAATGTGCATAATAACATCGATATCGATAGTTGCTATCAATATTGATACACGGTGAAACCGAAACTAAGCCAACTCAAGTTTTCAAAAAAAAAATGGCGAACCAAGAACCGAGGCGACACGGAAGCGATCCCAGGCGATCCGAAGAAGAAACCAAAACAACCCCCACCCCCAAACAGCCACCCCCATTACTCCACCTAGGTTCCTTCACCTTCCCCTCAAAACTGGAATACCATCAGCCACACAAACCGACCAACAGCAAAATCTTTCTCCAACCAGATGAGCAGCAGCCCCAACAAAAACCACCAGCGAAGCAGCAGTTCCAAAAAAAGCCATTTAATGGCCGCCGACCTAAATTTGTGAAGCCACACACCCCCACCACTCAGTGGCAGACAACCTCTCCAAAAAAGCAACCTACAACCAGACCACCATTAATCTGCTACAGGTGCCTAGGGAAAGGCCACATCCAAAAATACTGCTCAGCAGGTCTTCGCTGCTATATGTGCGCCAAGCTCGGCCACAAAAAAGCTTCATGCCCCACCAAAAGACGCACCTACATACAGCCAAATCAAAACCCCAATCCACATCTCTATCGCAGTAAACCCCAAACCACAACTTCCCACCACACCCCTCTTGCACCAAGGAAAAACACCCAACACCTCCACTGCAAAACGATGACAACTCAACCTTTCCTGCTCGAACGGCCACCAAGAAGAGACATTTTAAACCCAGCCGAAGACCTCATTGCTCCGCAGAACAACCACCTCCTGGCAGCAGGCTTTATTATCATCACCTCAGGCCCCATCACAATAGACCTCCCAGGACAGATGGCACACACCCTCAGTGTCAAACACATATGCCATCCGGAAGACCTCAAAATCCTTCCGGCTACGGCTTCTCCTTTTGTGCTTCTCTGCGCAGATGTACACCTTCGGAACAAAATCATCCAGTTCGGCTCTTACACCATGGACGACCTCACCAGGTTCATAGTACAAGAGTGGACACCTACCTTCGAAATGGGTACAGACCCACCAACCCACCGGGCATGGATAAAACTTCATGGGCTGCCGCTGCAAGCTTACAACACCGAAATCGTCACAAATATCCTTTCGCATTTTGGGATCCCCATTCACATCATGCCTTTTGGGGAAGAGGCGGGGCACTACAAATGCGTAAAGGCCTTAGTGGCAACGATGCACCCAAGAGAAATACCACTGACGTGCTACTACAGAGAAGGGAAGCATGCCGCGCCAGTTGAAGTTTCAATCACTCAATGGCGTCAGTGGGCAGACACCTTTTATGCCAGCAGAGGATGAAGATTTCCCACCTCCTCCAGAATCTGCTCTGTACATGCGCGGGCCAGACATCGATCATCAGCCTTACAACCAGCAAGGGAGGTCGTCTTCCACCTCCTCCCAGTCAAGCTACTCGACGAGGTCAGCCAACTCCCCTAAACACTGGCACACCTCAAACCCTGAAACTCCAAGCCTCCATCAACCCACAAGAAGCCATAGCCCAGACGTCATAGAAAATCCAGTGTCGTCACCTCTGCGCATGACTGAAAACCTAATGTACATGGCACTCCGTACACTAATGAGTTTCTTTCTCAAACCAGTACTGATGGGACAAGAGCAAGCAATCCAGCCTGTCGGCCCAGAGGAGGATCAAATGCCACAAGCCCAAGTCCCAGGCCAACTACTTCTAACCTTGCCTGGCTGGGAGCCGAAAAGCCCGGAACCACAGCAGGAGAACCAGCCCATAATCGAATTACTTGATCCAGATAATCCGGCACACTGGAAGGAATATGAGACAGCCCAGGAAGTAGCAATTGCTCTGGCAGGAGAACAAGACCTTTTCAGCCTGATGCAGGAAAAGGAAGCATGGTCCATCTATAATGGGACTTTTCTAACCCAGCCCACGGATTCATCTAGCTCCAGCTACATGCAAGTGGACACAGAGTCTGGATTAGAGAGGAAGAACTGATCCCTATAATGCCTTTACTGCTAGCTTATCTAGTGCAGCAAGGTCGGGATCAAAGAGAGAGTGCACCCGTACTACCCCAAGATGAAGAAACCACACAACAACCAGCAAACGAACACCAGCCAATGCAAGACCTACCTTTCGACCCATAGACAGCAATGGTCCTCTACAAGGCGAGCACAGCCTCCTCAACCCCAGGTGGGATGCCAAGACGTAGCCCACGACTCGCAGGGAAGCAACCAGCTGTGCCGACCCCATCCGCCACGCACAGGAAGAAAAGGAAGGCAGGAGCAGCGCTGCTGCCACTTCACCTCGCAGAGCAGGACCAGCCACTCACCAAGTGCCAGGTACGTACCATACTACAATCCACGGGACTTGAGATCTCTGAGCAAATTGAGGAACAAATCGAGGCGGTAGTGGCAGAAGATGCAGCTGAGAGGCCACAGACTCCGGTGGTGGAATCAATGGCCCTGCAGGAAGTAGAAGTGCGGGGGGTTAAACACCTTCTGTGAAGGACTCAGCCCCAAGATGTAGGGAGTGCAAGCCACTTGGCAGTGTTCAGCCTAGGCTTAATTGCTCAAACAACTACTACTTTGGAACTAGACATGTTTTTTGATGATGTATTTTAGGAACACAATATTTGGTAGTTTACTTTTGATGAATGCCCTTATAACTTTCTCATGATGCAAAGAAATAAAATCCAAACGATACTATCCTGGAACGTGCGAGGTCTCAACGATCGAGACAAGAGAACGCAAGTTAAAGCGACAGTAACACACAACAAGCCAGATATTCTGTGCTTGCAAGAGACGAAAATGACACATATGGAACCTACAGCGGTAATAGAGACAATAGGAAGGAGATTAGATGAGTATGTGTTGATATTGTCCATAGGAATAGCGGGGGGGATCCTTCTTGCCTGGAGTACCTCAATCTACAAAAATGAGGCAGCCACGATAACTAATCACTCAATCCATGTCACACTTAGTTCAAAACAAGATGGTTCGAAAATTCAAGTCTCCGAAGTATACGGGCCATGCAACGTACGAGAACACTCAACCTTTTTCTCAGAACTGGCAAACAGCAGGCCAGCAGATAGCACGCCGTGGACAGTGTTCGGAGACTTCAATCAAACTCTAGGTCGCGCAGATAGATCCAACGAAGGAAGAAGGCCAAACAAGAATTTCCAGCGACTAATCAGTGGACTAGAGCTAATAGATATTCCACTCCTAGGGAGGCAATTCACATGGTCAAGTGAAAGACCAAATCCAACGTTCGTCCGCCTCGATAGATTCCTAATCAATGTGGCATGGAATGACAAATTTCCAAACACAAAGAAAATGGCACTCTCGGCACCAATCTCTGATCATTGTCCTCTACTCTGTCAATACCAAACGACATTTCCACTTCCGAACACTTTTCAATTCGAAAACTTTTGGCTAGCCAAGCCAGATTTCCAAGAACTGGTAGAACTAACATGGAACAGTCAACCCACGGCAACCAACCCGGCCTTTCTGGCATTGAAGCTCACATCACTGAGGAAGGCAATCAAGAGCTGGGCAAAAGACAGAGTTGGAAATGTCAGGCAGCAACTCGAATCATGCTACATGGTCCTGACTTGGCTAGACAGAGAGGCTGAACGACGCAGGCTCACAACGCTCGAGAGTCTCACAAGAAGCCTCGTCAGAAAACGCGCAACAACCTTGTAAAAAGATGAAGAAATGCTTTGGAGACAGAGATCAAAGAGGCAGTGGGTTCAACTGGGAGATAAAAATAACAGATTTTTTCACGCGGTTGCATCGAAGCAAAAAAGAAGAAATTGGATTCAATCAGTATCAGAGAACGGCCATGAAGTGACAAAAGAAAAAGAAAAAGCCAAAGTATTCCTCTCATATTTTCGCAATCTCATGGGCTCGAACAGCAGCAACACACAGCATTTTGACATGACAGATCTTTTTCAAGAATATCAGTTCTGCCCGGACGAGACAGAGGCATTAACTAAAGAGCTAATGGATGACGAAATCAGAGCATCGATCAAATCACTGGGGACGAATAAAGCAGCGGGGCCAGACGGATTCACAGCGGAATTCTACAAAAAGTTTGTCAATGTCCTCATGCCAGATCTCCTACAAACTTTCCGAGGTGTAATACAACAACCATAATTATCCATGGCACCGCTAAATGACTCGTATATAGCACTCGTCCCAAAAACTGAACACCCTCAAAACCCCGCAGACTTTAGACCGATAAGCCTGGTAAACGGCATTCAAAAGATCCTATCGAAAATCCTAGCAGCAAGACTCCAGCCGTACCTCCAGAATCTGGTAAACAAGACTCAGACTGGAAGGGAAGAAATATACTGGAAGGCTTCCTCCACGCGCAAGAAATCATTCATGAGGCCTCCAAGCAGAAGAGACAAATTGCAATAGTGAAACTAGACATCAAAAAAGCTTTTGACACAATGAGCTGGGAGTTCCTCATAGAGGTCCTGCGGGCCAAGCGCCTCCCTCACAGGTGGCTGCTGTGGATCAAAAACCTCATTTTACCAGGTAGTTCGCGAATAGTGCTCAACTCAGTTGCGGGGAAAAAACTTTAGCTCAAAAGAGGGGTTAGGCTAGGCGACCCGCTGGCTCCGGTTCTATTCATTCCGGTAGTAGACTTCCTACCAGCTTGGCTGCACAAACTTGTGACTCGAAATCTTGTCCAACCAATCACTCCATCGAGCAAAGTCTTCTTAACCTACGCGGATGACACACTACTCATTATCAAACCAAAGGAGCAGCAAATAAGGCTAGTTAAGCTAATTCTTGATATTTTCAGCACTCTATCGGGGCTGCAGGTCAATCTTGACAAGACTTAAATGATACTCATGGCTGCATCGACCTTTCGAACGGCACAGTTAGCGACCATCCTGCCCTGTAGACCATCAAACTTCCCGATCAGATATCTTGGCCTACCACTCAGGGACAAGAGCTTAACCAAAGCAGACTACGTACCATTAATAGAAAGAATCAAAGGGAAATTAGCGGGATGGAAAGCGTCTTTACTGTCTGTAGGGGGACAACTAACCTGATGCAACTCAGTTCTATCTGCAATGCCTACATACCACATGATGGTTTTCCTGGTACCGAAATGTGTTATTGCAGAAATTAACAGAGTGAGGCGCCGATTCATATGGCACGGTCACAAAGAAGGGGCACTGGCCAAAAAAGGACTGAACATGGTAGCATGGCCCATAGTGACCAAGAAAAAATCACAAGGGGGATTAGGAGTGCAGGATATACATATCGCTAATGTCAGCCTTCTCCTAAGATGGCCTTTCAGATGGGACTTCGTAAATGGATTGTGGTGGCACTGGCAGAGAGAAACACCACCCTGGGAAAGTACGAACACGACACCCTTCTAGAGCAGCATCAAGAAAATTATCCCTCATTACCATGCTTGCACAGCAAGAACAACTGATACCACCACTTGGATACGAGCGTCTAACGGAGTATACTCCAGCAAATCTGCGTACAGGTTCCTCATCTCGGTACCGACAGTTTCCTCGTAAATCACAGCAATCTGGCAAATCCGGGCGCTACTGAGAGTCCAGATATTCACATGGCTACTATTACAGAACAAGCTCACAACGACTGACAACTTACGGAAGCGAGGCTGGATGCTTCCAAACATCTGCCACATGTGTCGTGAAGAGGCAGAAACATCCCGCCATCTTTTCACCACCTATTCATACGCACAATCAGTGAGAGCAGGAATTGTGCGAAATCGGCCGAGGGATAATCTGGCCTTCGAATACACATGTACGACCTCCCACAAACTCATTGAACAGCATGCGACCACACTATGGGCAAAGCTGGAAATGGTAACAAATTTTGTGTTGTGGCGAGAACGCTGCCGGTGTATTTTTGCGGACAAGGCGCAGGGCTGCTCCACCACAGCCAGCGAGGTAGAGGAAGAAAACACAAATTGGTTCTATGAAGACAACTAAAACTCAAATCAAAAGCATCAAAAGAAGGGGGCGCGGACTAATACCCCTGGCGACAGTTTTCTTTTTTGTATTTTTTGTCACATAAACAATGCTTGTGCTACTACTACTACCAACACTACAGTTACTACATGTATTTAGTCAGATGTAATAAGCTTCATTTTAATGGAAATTAGGGGGAATCTTCCCCTTCTTTTTCTAAAAAAAAAGTTTTCAAAAAAAACAATACTCCCAGTTAGCCATATTATATATTGAAATTATTGAATTGTAATTATTCACCAAGGCCTGTGCAAATATATCAAGGATTCAAGTTAGGCATAGTTGATTGAATTTAGTATGAAAGTGGCTTTCTTTTGAGCATATTCGATTAGTATAAAAAATAGAGAGGCAAAAACACAACCAATCACTGGTAAGTTTTACCATGTTTAACTTTGTATTAGCATGATATGATGAGTTATGAAAATATTTACAAACAGTAACAATTATTTAGAAATTACTGGATATATAATCGATACATGAGGAGCGACTAACAAATTTTAGTTATAAAGACAGTTATAATTAAGGATTTAGTTATGCAAATGTTAGTCACATAATAAAATCCAAATAAAATCATACTGATTTGGACTTGCAGTAATATAATATCGAAAATAAATCAAAATAAAATAAAATCTGAGGAGGAGTGCAGTAATATAATCTCGAGAATAAATCAACGCTCCACAAATTTTGCTGTAGATCATACTGATTTGTAAAATATATTGTTTATACCAAAGCATTCTTTCGAGGTTTTCTGAGGAAGCCGAAGGCACGCAAAAGTGCAATACAAAGGTGACAGCAATTAAAGCGTAAGGGTTTCAGGTTAATTCTGATGGCTCTTCAGTTAAGTGGGGGTGAAGTATCTCGTAAGAAAAAATAATAATTCACGTTATTTTGAAATTTGTGCGTGCAAATTTCGAAGTTATGAGAAATATTTGATTGATATTGTACCTTGCGGGGTAGCCTATCGTATATGGATTCAGTAAGAAGGTCAGATGGTTCGCGAAAGCGGGGAGAAAGAGAGAAATATATATGTTGGTCGAGTAGAGAGGATCTTTTGAGGTGTTGTTGTGACCCTGCACATGACGTACCACTGCATCAATGTGCATGTCACTGAATGGATCAGATCGTGTGCAACACATGTCGGTGCACGCAGGGACGTAGCCAAAATTTTCTATATTAGTCCAGTGATTTTTAAAATAAATAATTTATATTGAATTCAAAATGAATGATTTTAGTTTTTTCTAAAAAAAATAAAATATTACATTTATTCAATAAAATCTCCACTAAATTACAAGCTAATGAATTCAATAGTAGAATATTTATCAGTTTAATTGAAGTCCACTTATATAAATATCGAAAGATATCAATGACATATACTATGAATTTATATACAAATTAATAATATTTTAAAAATAGGGGTTCATTGTACAGGTGGAGGTACTTTCATACTCATATTCATTAAATTCTTTTTTATTCATACTCTACTCATATCCATTAAAATTTTCATTATCCATATCTTATCCATACCCGTCAAAAAACGGATAACGATAAATAATGAATAAAAAAGATAAAAATTAATAAAAAAATTGTATGATTTTGACAAATTAATAGTATCAAATAAATATTTACTGCTAAAATACAACAATAAATAACGTTCTAGATATTACAAAAATCACAAAATTTCTTTTCACATAACTTTTCACTAAAAAAAATATACTACTTTCTACTTGCTAATGAAACATTATTAAAATAATAAAATGCAAATCAATTTCTTTATCAATATACATGATGCATTATTTAATACTAAAACAAGACGTACATATTTTATTGATGTATACTTTTTTTTAGAAATGCATATTTTCTAATTTTAATTTAGTTAATTGTTTTCAAGCTATGAAATAAATTATAATATATATATTTATATAATGGGGCATTTGGTTTTTTGCCACTACAAAACTTCAAAATTGTCAAAATGTCACTCAGAATTTTTTTTTGTCAAAATGCCACTACCGCCACTTTTTGTATTGAGATCAGGGATCCGAAATGACATTTTAACAATTTTCATGTTTTGTAGTGGCATAATACTAAAAATTCCTTATATAATTTACCTAATGAGTAACGGATATAATATAGTTCTTACCTGTATCCTTATCCGATAAGTTAACGAAAATCTTTTCTTATCCATACTCATATCCGATAAGTTAACGAAAAAATTCTTAGTCATATCTACTTTAACGAATACGATACAGATCGGATAAACGATCAAAAGAATTTCATTCACAGTCCTAACTAAATCCGGCAAATGAACAATATTTTAAAAAAGGGGTTCACTGCACCTCGTACTTGTCATGTTAATCCACCACTGGTTGCACGGTTTTCGTTCGGTGTTGAGGTACAGGGGATCAGTTGCCTCTCTTTTTCAGCGGCATTTGATGTTGCAGCTCACTACAAGAGCCATCATGAGAGTTCTGAAAATTCAAAATATATCGAAAATTTCAGCTTAAGTTACTATTTATTAGATCACTATATGCAACTTTTTTAAAGCTTGGACTTGTTAGGCGGAGCTCAAATATTAAATGTATTATATATAATATATTAATATGAAAAGAAAAAAAAAGAATATGATATAAAAAACATATAACATTGGAAGTCTGCTCTTAAATAAAACACGACAATACAAATGCTATCATTAAGCTGCTACGGAGTTGACATCAATAAATTGGTTAGTATTGCACTGCGATATTGTCTAGAGGATCGATCGTTAGTCCGAATCTGCTGTTATTCCTGTTATTTTATTCTGGATCGTTCGATTCGCACAGAACGGTTGGAATCGACCTCTTTCTTCTCGGTCTCTCTTTTCAACTTCTCTCTCTTCGATCCGATCGTTTATTTCGAATCCGATGGTTCCAATGAGAATAACAAAGTCTGTTATCCGAGTCCAAATAACAGCAGACACCGATTCTCGATCGTTAACCGTAGATTACAAAACTTGGTCAAGCAAGTGAAAAGAACAATGAATTGTTTTCTGATGAACCAAATCCAAATTAATGCCTTAGATAATGACAGCTTTATCTTTTAATATTAAAATCATTATTGCCTAGAAATTACTTTTCCTAATGAAAGCTGTCAGCAAGATTAGTTGGATAAGAATGTCTGTCTTGCAAATGCATAACATTTTTATTTGGCCTTCATTACGTGGATGTGACTTGTCTCCTGATCAATAAAGAATTGTTTAATAAATAATGGAATTTTTGACAGTCAAAAAGGACGTTTAGATCTCCGGATGTTAGAGGAAATGAGGTGTCGGCAGATGATTTTCAATTATTGAATTCTGAAAAGACGTTTTTAAATTAATAATAGTGATGCGTGCAGTATATAAAAACAAAAATGGAACAATAATAATAATATCAACTTTAATAAGAAATCATGATATACAAATAAGACAAAGCTATTTATATGTAATATCTGTCAGTTTTTGCCAACTTTAATAAGAAAATTATATGAATTTTTGAAAGATTCATATTTCATATACACTATCTAATGTACTCAACTTTTTAGTAAAGCCGTTTTTGCCAAAAAAAAATCAGACAAAATTAGTTGGATTATAGACTCGCCAAAAATATATTGTCCTTATATGTAATATCTGTCAGTCAGCTACTTTCATAGACCCTAGCCAAATGTTTAGTACCGGTACAGCGGTACTCGTTAGGGTGAGAGTAAACCTCGGCACAAAAAGTGTATTTTACATACCTGTACAGCTACCTCACCTAGTTATAGGGAGATCGTGAAGATAGGATAAGATTTTGGGCCCACCAGTGATGTCCAGAGACTCCTCGAATTACGTCGGCCGGAGATAGGGTTTAAAAAAAATCCGGGCGGATCTATCCGATCGTGAATCCGTCCGTGTTCGATTCGTGCTCGATCCGTGCTCGTATTCGGATCCGGATTCGGACCCTACCCGCCCGGGTTGGAGGTTTTGGATTCGGACCCGTGCTTACCCGTCCCGCCGTATCCGTGGACCCGCCGTACCCGTGGATCCGTGGATCCGAATGGGTCGGATCCACGGGTACCCGACCCGCCCCGTTATTAAAACCCTAGCCGGAGATCCAAAAATATATAAATATAACCTCTGTATGAGATGGAAGTAGTCTAAGTAGTGTTTTAAATGTGTGTCGTTTCGTTTCAAACACGTTTTGATACGACATGAAATGAAATGACACGACACGATTAGTATTTTATTATTTTTATCGTGTCATGTCAAAAATTGGAAGGAATCAGAACGAAACGATTAAGACACGACACATTTAGTCACGTTGTGTCTAAACGTACCGTGTTTTAACTGTGTCGTGCCTAAACGTGTCATGTATTAATCGTGTCGTGTCTAAATGTGTTGTGTCTTAACAGTGTCATGCCTAAACGTAACCGTGCCGTGCCTAATCGTGACGTGTTTGTTCGTGCCGTGTTGCTTCGGCATGACGTGTCTTATTCGTGTTAATCGTGTCGAAAATAATAAAAAAAACTAAAAATAGAAAAAATTTACAAGAACATAAAAACTGAAAAGAAATCTTTAAATTTTATAGACAACTATTTTTTTGGAGCTCTAACTCATGATAATGGACCCGCTTGTCAAACAATCTACATGCGCCGAGTTCAAACAGAAAAGAAGGGAAAAAAAATATATCACTTCTTGATGCTCTCTCTATCTCCCTACTAAAACCTAGTCTATGGCACAAGGACAAGACATGATAGTGTGTCAGCGCTCTAGTGGGTCACTTTGACGATTTTATTGCCACTTGCAAAAGCTTACAAATTAATTGATAGTGTGACAGCGCCCCATTGGGTACTTGACACTTGACACTATTTTAGAGGTTGAACGAATTTACAAGTTACAACTCTCACTGAAAATGTATTCTACAAGATTAATTCTATGTCAAAAAAATCATTAGACATAGTTAGAAAATTCTAAAAATGGAAATTTTTTGTATCCTACAAGATAATGATATAAATAAATTACTGAGCTATTTAAATCGAAATTTCAGATGATAAATTTTTAAATTTGACATGTAAGAGTTTCACCCGAAGTGCTTATGGAAGCATGCTAGCCATACTTTATATATATATATATATATATATATATATATATATATATATTAGTGTTAAATTTGACGAGCTAGCAAAAGGGGCTAGCCACGTAAGAAACAAAAACTTTCTGAAAATGTTGTTGTTCTACAATTGGTATTACTAAAAAAGGTATAATTTAGAGTATATATTACATCAGGTATCAAATCATAAAGGCACTGGCAAGTAAAAAAATATTAAATCTTCCATGTTGGATATCAAATAATAAGAAGTTGTGTAGATTGGCTGAAGAAAAGCAGATGGCGCATTCTATCTCTATGATGGATTTTAACTTACCTTTTGCAATACTCGTATTTGCAACGAAAGATAACCTGCGTATTATTGTACTAGGCAATGTCTCAAATTTGTCGATTTTCAAAACCAAAATAATGAATCTAACAATTTACTTGTGAGTTTTTTTATTAGATTTGAAATTAGGGAAAAATGTAGATAATGCAAGGATGAAGCATAAAACATCTAGACATGAAGTCAAGAACTTGATTAGGTAATCTTGTTTGATGTGTAAAATATTTTAAATCAATGAAATTGAGTTAAAACAGCAAAATTGGTATTTCTGAAGATACAACGTTGTACTTGATTATACAACGTTGTGATTGATTTAAGGAACAATAGGCTAGTCAGAAAAACTCCCAGAAATGTTTACAACGTTATATAACATTGTACAAAATAAACGGTCAGATTTCAAATTTTCTCACAAGCCTGATGTGCCTTCTTCCCTAAAACGTTGTATAACGATATACAATGATTTTTTGGAGAAAGAAGTGGAGTTTTTGCCCCAAATCTTATTCAAATTTTGCCCTAAAGTCCCCCAGAGTTGAGTTTCAAATCTGCGACCTTCCTTTGAGAGAGCATTGCTCTTACCCACTAGACCAAGAGTTGGTTCTTACGATATATAACGTTCTAATGAGAAAAAAACGAAAATTCTAGATTTTCCAGCTCAATATAAAATGTTCCAAACTGTCTAGTACCAATTCCTTTCATCCTACATTATCGAGCTTAGTAAAACCTAGCTAAATCCATGTCAAAACTCAATCTCTTGATCAAAATTATTCAAAATATTTGTGAGACTTGAGAAATTAGATCTATTAGTTATTCTCTTCTATGGTTCTTGTTATTTGGCTTGGTTTTCTACCTTTGTGTGTAAAGAGGTCAAGTTCAATCTTGTAATTGACATTTGGTGTTCGTGCATCGGCTCGACCCTATTATCACGTCGGGGGATCGAGAGTCTCAAAGAGTAGGATCGTCAATATCCGAACTCCTTTAAAATCTCGGTGTCATGAGTGCTTGCCTTGTTTGCAAATTCTTAATATTTTTCTTTATTTTAATTTCTTTAAATCAATTGGTTAAGAAATTGATTGAATTGCTTTTGATAAAATTGTTTGAATTGCTTTAAATTAATTACGCTTCTGCAACTAGAATCTAATTAAGCCAAACCAGTATTTAGACTTCTCAAACTAATTGTTAGTAATTCATACTTGAGAAGTATACAAATTAAATTGTTTGAATTGATTGTATTGTTCATCTAATAATTGCAATTAGGAATTGAATTGAGCAAATTTGCAAAAAGAACCCTAGATTTTGAATTGAACCCTATTCACCCCCTCTAGGGTTCTACAAAGTGGTATCAGAGCAAGTTGAACTTGCTAATTAGAGTGACATTTAATTACAAGTAAAGACCCAAAATGAAATTTTCTAGTCGTGCAAAAGAACCTCCAATATTGGGCCAAACTTTTTGTAATTTCTTTAATTGGATTATATTAATTGAAGACTATTTAAGAACAATAGATGTTTGACACATTGTAGAAAAATGACATGTACCCAACATACGAAGTAGGAACCACTAACTTAACCGAAAATTTCAAAAAGTAAAAGAGAGATATTGATCAAGCAATTAATGCTCTACTTTGCCATGTTGATGAGTCCATAGTTATGGAAATTTTCGGTGATAACATGAATGCTTTTGATATGTGGATTTCTCTTGTAAGACATTCTGATGGAAACAAATTTAACAAATGTAAAATCAAATGTTGTGAATTATAGCAAAGAAGAAAATCTCGACGCTATTATATCCAAGAACAAGGTGATCGATCCGACGATGATTGAACTCATGGTCAGCTCTGGCTTAGGAGGGAAGACGAAAGATGATTTCTTTAAAGGGAGCAAGGGAAAACAATCCATCGAGAGATGATGAATGAGAAAGCAAACACACCACTCTCAAATGAAGAACGAGAAGATAACGCTTCAACCTCCAAAGCGGAGAAATGGTATATCTAAACTCAAAATCACATAAGATTAATTATTGTTTAGAATGTCAATCGGATGGTGATTCGAATGATGATTGTGATGATACAAGTAATATGTCTAGTGAAAAATCTTTAAATCTTGAACATTTTAGGTTAAATAAACTTCTTATTGAAATAAATCAAGCTTTAATGAGAAGGGATTGCACAATTGGAGGGCTAAATGGTAAAATTCTTGAGCTTGAGTAAAAAATAAAAGACTATGAATCCAAAATCGAAAAGGTTGAATTTTGAAGTGAAGGACTTTGAGGCAAATAAAATTGAATGTGATAAACATATCAAGCAAATAAGTGAGTCGAAGTTGAGAATGAAATTTTAAAATCCACTAGTGTACCTAAGAAAGACACTAAGCTTGACTTGAGCAAAATATACGAGGGACAAAAGCCTCATGAACAAATTGGGTTTAGGGTATAAAAAAAATTTAACTCCTTCAACCTCTAACTACCCCCAAAGTGCTAAAGAAAAAGGTAAACAAATACAAAATCAAAGGGACAAGAATGCAAAATTCAAAAACAATAGAAATGCACCAAATCATGTCTTTAGATATCGATTAAACAATGTCAAATCCAAACTGGTCCCTAGATACTTCGACCCTTCATGGTCTAACAATACTTTGTTGGAATTGAGACGCCAATTCAAATAAATTAAGTTTGGACTACATATTATATGATTATTACATGCCATGTACTGATGCTAATGTTATGAGGAGTAACATGTGGAAATGCCGTAAAAGGTGATTAATTTAATATTCAAGGCATTATACGTATTTCACCAAGATTTTGGGCATGAATGCATATAGAACTTAACCAAATTAATTATAATTATTAATGGACTGATTATGATCAATTAATGTATATATGGGTGTTACGGTCTATCTAGGAGATAGCCCGTATGTGTTCTTGGGTTGAAGTGGGTGGAAAGTAGTTAACCGGTGAGGTTAACTGCCTGTATCCAGAGTTGTGAGTTTTGTTGTAGTGTTCAGCGTTCTCCAGAATCTGATCCCCTTTTCTCTTTGACGTAGGGGTATTTATCGTGGGTAGTTACTTAGATTGTGCCGTGGTGGTGTTACACTTGAGACGATTTTAATCCGGATGCTATGCCCTTTCGGTTGAGTTTCTGTCGGGAGGTGTTGTTTGTACATATGAACTATTTTGGGCCTTTCCTGATTTTGGACCTTTGGCAAAATGGCCTATCATCTGCCCCCAAGCCTATAATGTTATCTTCGATTACATTAAAGGCTTAGTTTCTAGTATCGGGTAGTTTATATGCCTTATCTAGTAATATACTTCCCGTAAAATGACCTTCCGAAAAATAATCTTCCGGCATTACCTTCCCGGATCATCATCATCATTTTTTTACATGGTCTTCCTGGATATCTATTAAGATATCTCCCGGGATATCTCTTGGCCCCCCAAGCCTGTGATACTATTCTTCGAATATATTATAGGCTTTAATGAGATCTTCCAGGATCTTTTTTTTCTTCAATATCGTTTGACTTTCGAATTTCATGATAGCTGTCAGAAATTTAAACGTCGCGCCGGCATAAAAATTGAAATAATCATTCGAAAAGATGGGCGGGAAAACGAGGCGTCACTCCTTTTTGTTTCCGAAAGCATTTTATTTGTTTGTATTTTCTACTTTTTCCTACATAGGGTCTTTATTGGCCATATGAGTTACAGGTGGCACGTTCCGATTGGTTCGGAACAAACGACTATTTGTATTCATAGTTTATAAATACCTTCTTCCTTCCTTCAGAAGAACTCTTCTCGTTTCTAATACTATTACTCTTTCAAGCCTTCCTTATCTTTTCCGAGCTCCTTTACTCGTAGAATCTCCTTCTCTTTTATTCAGGTAATCAATCTTTTTGTTTGCTTGTTGATTTTCTATGAATTTCTATTAGTATTTGGTCCTTTTTATCAAAGTGTTTGATCGAACTAACTTTCTCGCCATTAATGGCCTTAACTTTCTTGGATGTGAGTTTATGTTCGTAAACTTTTAGCTTAGTCTTTTCTTTTTATTTCTTTCTAAGGCTCTTGAATCATGAGTTCATCAACCTTCCCTTCTCGCCTTCCTGGAAAGGAACCTGCGAAGGTTTCTGAGATTAGTTCAGGGTGGAGCAGATCGGATGAGGATCTTGAAGGTCCGAATGTAAACCACCCTTCCACAGTAGAAGTAGGAGCTCAGTCGTCTGTTAGTGAGATGGCTTTAGAAGAAATTCATGAACATGAACCCGGGAAGCCTTCAGGACTCAGAAAAAGGCTTCTTCCTCGGGACTAAGATTTCCCAGCAGCTCGGATGTACCCATCCGACAAGAAAACTTATGAGGGTGTAAGCTCTGCTAAATGGGCAGAGGCCTTTTGTTCTCAGCTTCAACAATGTCTATTTAGTGAAGCACATGATAGTCTTCCCCGGATACTGTGACCAGCTCTCATAGATCGGGCTTATGATACTTCCAAGGGTCTATGTATCTATGCAGCCATGGTCAACTGTGGTTTTAGACTTCCTCTAACTGAATTCCAGAGGGAGGTGTTAATTAGGTTTGACATGGCACCCGCACAGTTCAGTGCATATGCATGGTGCCACCTTACCTCTTTGGAAACTTTCTTCCGGATAAACTCAGTTTTCTTAGGGACCGATCGCCCTACCCTCTCCGTTCTTAACCACTTTTATTTAGTCACTCGGGTGGATCGGGAATGGTTAAGCCTAAAACAAAGGCAGAACCGTCCTAGGATCTTCAAGACCAAGAGTACCTAGAGGATTAACAGGCGGAAGTCCCATTTTTTCTTCCTTGAGAATCCTCAAGCGGTTCCTAGTTTAACAGGGATCCGTAAGACTTGGAGGTCTTTGGTCAATTGGGATATTATGTTCCCCAATTGTCCTGAAGAATTGAGTCTAATCGCTAGTGTGGAGCGTATCTTAGAAGGTATTACCCGTCGTCACTTAGGGTTCAAAATGCATTTTGTATGCTTTACTATGTTTTTTACGTTTTCTTTCTTTTTTGTTTTCAGACGAAGGCACCATGGATCTCATCTATGATGGAGAAGAGATCCCCCTTATCCAAGTAGACGATATTCCGTCTGCTTCCGATATGGAGCAACCTCGGGAGATCCAAGCCCCTCCGACTTCTCGACCAAAAAAGCTCGAGCCATCTCGCACTCCCCGGGCGGAGAAAAAGAAGAGTCAGGGTTCCCTTGACGAAAAAGTCCGGAAGAAACCAAAACATCCCACTAAGCCAAGTGGTTCGGGTTCTTCTCCCGCTACTCCTCTTACAACTAAGGAACAACAAGAGCTGAGTAGGGAATTCTATATCGGTTTTCCCTGGAGGGAAGGTTTCCCCACTCAATATCCGGATTTTGTTTGCATGAACATTCTGGGTAGGGCAGAAGCCTTAAAAATAGAGCAGTCGGGCAGTAGTTTAGGGGACTACGCCTTGCATGTTTTTCATGCGAATCGCCTCCCTTACATGAACAACCAGGAAGAAGATCCTCTGGTTGTTATAAAGAAGTTAAATCAGTCTCTCCTTGAGGCTGGGTGTTTATTGAGCCGGGTGCATGATGAGCTCGCACATGCATCCGGGAAGTTGATTATTCCTGATCTTGCCAACGTTGCCACCCGAACCGCCAAGGTGGCAATGCAACGAGATGAGCTCAAGGACTGCCTCGATCGCCTAGACTCCAGGAACCGGGCATTATTCGGGGAGAAGCAGAACCTTCAACTGGAGCCCCAGCGGGTGCAATCCGAACTGGATGCTATTCTTGCCCAGGAGAGGCAGAAGGATGAAGAGATTGCTCTTCTGAAGGCATCTTCTGTTGATGCATTCATGAAGAGCACTGCATTTGGTCATGCAGCTCTTCATGCCTTGAAGGGGCCAATCCAACTTCTTTGCTACAACGTCTTCCGAGACATCTCCCGCTTCTTCCCCATTACTGCTGAAGAAGTGGGTGTTCGTCTTCCCACGGAAGAGGAGTGCAAGGTTTCGGACCTGGAGGGGTTCACCTGGGATCACGAAGCCGATAAGTTTCGGGATCCCCAAGGGCAGGTAATTGACATGAAACTAGGTCATCGTGTCACCAAACCTACCAGGTTCCACCATCTGTATCCCCTCTCCAGGTGGCCCGCTCAGCTTCCCGTCACCGACACCCTGAGGCAAGTCACCAGGGTTGGCACACCCCAGCCCCGACAAGTTTTCGTGGGCAAAGAGACGAAAGCCGGCAGTAAATCAGCCGGTAATTAGGTACTTGTTTATTTTTCTTATCAAAAGGATCCCGCATCATAAGTATAAGACCATAAAACTTTTGGTCTTTCCCGTTTACAGATCAGGAAAGATGGTGGAGGCAGCTGCTCATGGACGCCGGATATCCTCCCGATCTTTAGGATTTTTACTTTTTCTTTTCTTTTCTAGGATTTTTAGGATTTTTGCTTTTTCTTAAGTTATTGTACTCCTGAGGTATGCCCCTTGAAGCTTTTGTACGTTTTGAAGAATATATTATATGTCTTACTTATGATGATTCTGTGTTTCGGGCATCGTTCCCTTTTTTATTATTAGGCAACGTCTCGTAAACTAATTTGTGCTTCCGAACGTTGTACAAGGTCGTTCTTCCCTTGTAACTTGTATATCGGACATTTATCCGGGTTTTATTCATATTTGGGTATCACACTGTAATTTATGTATGAACATCGGACCTCAATCCGTGAGGTTTCTTTTAGCGCACATTATGCTCGGATCTCATCCCGTGGGTTTTCTTTTATTCGGGTCCCATCCCGTGAGATTTCTTTAGCGGGCATTATACTCGGATCTCATCCCGTGGGTTTTCTTTTATTCGGGTCCCACCCCGTGAGATTTCTTTAGTTTCTGCAAATAACCACTGACAAGCAACAAAGTATATTTCTCAAAAAAAAGATATTCATTAAAAGCGTGAGATACAAAGGTTTTATACCGATCTTTTAAAGATGCCCCGGTTACCTAACTAGTAATACAATTCATACGACTGGACCTTCCTCTTTTTCTTTGTTTTCGTTCCTTCACCCCGGACAACCCGAGATACTACCCGGAAGCGATTCACTCTTGTTGTTGTGCATTCGTCCTTTCATTATTGTCTAGTAACACTCCCGAGCATCTCCTTGCATTCCCCTTTCTATGCCGATTCCGAAAGGGGTTGGAAATTTGATTATTAGATGAAATGTGGATATTACTACGCCGAAGGTGTTGAGTGAGCCTCGCCCTAATATGTCATTGTATGCTGAGGGGGTTTTTACCACAAAGAAGTTTATCTTGGCAGACACTGCTATTGGAAAAGCCTCCATGCGAACGGGTAGTGTAACGATCCCTTTCAGGTGAATGGAATCTCCCGTGAATCCGAATAATGGGGTATTAATCTTTCGTAGTATGGCCGGGTCGATCCCCATCTGTTGGAAGGTATGTCAGTATAGTATGTCCGTCGAACTCCCTGTATCGACTAGTATCCGGCGGACCTTGTACACTCCTAACTTTAGCTCCAATACGATAGCGTCGTCGTGGGGCTGAAGTATCCTTTCGCAATCCTCGGAGAAGGTGATTTCGTCCCGATGTCTTCTGACTGGTCTTTCTTGAGTGGTGGGGTAGCTATCATTTGTGAGGTGTATCCGTCGGGTTTTCTTCGTGTCACCTCCCGATGATATCCCTCCATAGATCATATTAATCGTGGGGGTCGAAGGCCGTTTTTCTCTCGGGTAATCTTCATGATTGTCGTTTCTGGGTTCGTTCTTCCTCCTGGGTATCAGATTTTTTGGCCTTCTATCTTCGTAATTTCGGGCGTGCTCTTTAAAAAACTGTTTGTTAATATACCGGTGTAGTTCTTCCTGTCTGGCCAACTTTTCAAGTATATCTCTCAAGCGGAGACACTCTTCCGTGGAATGCCCAGGTCGCTTATGGAATTCGCAATATTTGTTCTCTCTTGTGACTTCAAATAGGGAAGGTTTTAAGGGACGAGGTAAGTTGAATTTCTCTGTTGCGATGGCAAGGAGCTCCCTCTGAGGTCGATACCATTTTGCATAGGACGAATAATTAGGGATATATGCCTTGCGCCTCTCTCTCCTGGGAGATCTATTCTCAGTTTTTCTTAATTCTCCTTTCGGGGACACAGATCGATTAGGCCTAAATCTTGCTGCATCCTCCTCCCCTCTGATGTAACCTTCTGCAAATTCCACGAATTCTTGGAGGGTTAAAAAATTATTTTTATGGGCGTCGAATCGGAGTGAACCTGGTCCACCTGTGTTTAGCAGCCCTTTTCGGATGGCAGCGAGAGCCACTTCTTCATTGTAATTCTTGACCATCCGGGCGACCGTGACAAATCGACCAACGAACTTGCGGGTCGGCTCCCCTTGGTTCTGCTGAATGCCAAACAAGGAATCGCATGTTGGCGCCGGGGGTTTTGTATTGGAGAACTTGGCTAGAAACTTTCTTGCTAATTCTTCAAAGTTTCTGATGGAGCCGTTCGGCAAGCCTGAATACCACTCGAAGGCAGGTCCCGCTAGGCAAGTGAAAAAACACGGCAGATGACTTAGTCGGTTGCTTCGAGGATCCGGAGTTTTTCCTTACACTATATACGAAGGCTTCCAGGTCCTTCCTCTCATTTTCGTCTCCTACGAAAACTCCAAGATTCGTGGGGACCCGAAAATCCTTCATCGAGAACGTATAGATGTCGTCTGATAATGGTCCCGAGGCAAAGTGTAAGGGGCGGCTTCGTCCTCTACCATTGTCGATATGTTCGTTTCGCTCCTGCATGTCCGACAACCTTTTTTG
This sequence comes from Eleocharis quinqueflora, assembly GCA_964058865.1. Taxonomy (NCBI): domain Eukaryota; kingdom Viridiplantae; phylum Streptophyta; class Magnoliopsida; order Poales; family Cyperaceae; genus Eleocharis; species Eleocharis quinqueflora. The sequence goes on along the minus strand of CAXKVX010001864.1, from coordinate 108,412 downwards.
CATGGCCAATACGCGTTCAGGAGAGATCATCGGGGATACATGTCGGCTTCTAGTTCCGAATCTTCTGGTCGGAGGAGGTTCTACCTAGTCTTCGTCAAACTGGGTTCCAAGCGGATTGGAAATCGGTGTCCCTGCATGAACCTGACTTGGTCCCCTAGGTCTGGGGCTTTCCCGACGGCCATCCTCGGGGAGGTCTTCCTCGAGTGTTTCAATCTCACGGGCTAAGTTCATGGGAAGTGTCTCCAGGTTCCTCGAGTTTTGTCTGGTTTGTGCTGGTGGTGCAGGTTGAGGGATAGCTGCGGAGTAACCCGGCCAAGTGTACCAGCCCTGATAGTCGTATGGTGTATAATACCCGTTCCAAGGGTACCCTCCAGACGGATAACTCCAAGGCTCCCATGCACCTGAGGCCTGGACGGGTTGGTACTGCGGCCACAGGCATGGATCTGGCAGTGGATGTTCTGTCCTGTTGCCGGCTGGTCTGCCAAGGTTATTTGGGTGTTGCTGAAAAGAAGAAAATGTTACTCCAGGTCGCGGCAGGGTGTCCGCAGGAGGGAGAGGCGTCTGCGGAGGCTCCTCCCTAGGGGTGTTTGTGAGAGGCTCAAGGGGGGTTGGTTCGCATGCGCCACTAACTCGGAAGGTCGCCTACAAAGTTGCGACTCGATTGGTGTAGGTAGTCCATAGCGAATACCTTCTAGCCCCCTAGTTTCAGGATTTCGCTGTCTCTTCCTTCCTATCATTTCTTCTCTTGCTGGTGGTGTTGCCATTGAATATCCTAGCTAATTCAGGTGAGAGTTTGTTCCCCACGGACGCTGTTACGACCTATCTGGGAGATAGCCCGTAGGTGTTCTCGGGTTGAAGTGGGTGGAAAGCAGTTAACCTCCCTGCCTGTATCCAGAGTTATGAGTTTTGTTGTAGTGTTCAGCGTTCTCCAGAATCTGATCCCCTTTTCTATTGGACGTAGGCGTATTTATACTGATAATGTCAGTTTCGTCCATGATCTCAATCGTGTGCAGTTACTTAGATCGTGCCGTGGTGGTGTTACACTTGAGGCGGTTTTAATTCGGATGCTATGCCCTTTCGGTTGAGTTTCTATCGGGAGGTGTTGTACATATGAACTATTTTGGGTACATGTAGGCCTTTATGGACCTTCCGGGGGGTACTGGGCCTTTCCTGATTTTGGGCCTTTGGCAAAATGGCCTATCAATGGGTCTTAGTGTAAAGTTAGAAATATTGTTTGGGCTAAACCCAACTTAATTTGGATCAAAGCCCAAGCAAAACAGAACAAACAAAGATCTATTGTGTCCGCAATAATTTCATTGCGATCAAAATACAGTAAGGGAAGTTTGGCAACACAATTTGTTATTTTGGCATGATTGATTGTGGTCGCAATGGATCTCATTGCAGCCCCAATGAATCTCATTGCGACCGCAAGAGACTTGGCAGGAAGTTGCCAAGTTTGGAATTGTCATATCTATTGCGACCGCAAGAGACCAGTTGTAAGGCATGTTTTGACTGCCTAGATTTACTGTTATCTTTATGATTGGATATTTTAACTTTTGTATCAAATTCGTGGATGTATTTACAGTAGTAAATATTAGAATTTGAGAGAATATAATTACAAATATTTGGTGAATATTTGATAATTAATTTGGCATATTTCCAAGATACACTTAGACCCCTATAAAAGGTTCCGGGTCTCTAAGTGTTAAGGATACTGTTTGCAGCAGAATCCACTACTGTTAGGGCACATGAGTTGTGCATAGCCACCCATATACTCTCCATTAAGTATTGGTACTCTGTCAAGAAATTTGTGATCGTCAGAGAAAAGATAAGGCAACCCTAAGTCGCTTGGAAGGACTCGTCGGGAAAAGACATTGCGAAGGACTTCCAAGAATCAAGCACATCTCCGACGTTGATCAAGTAAAGACCGGAGACAACTGAAGGAGATGGAAAGTAAGTAAAATATGCTTTCGCTCTTTGTTTATTTCATTCATGTTGCAACGGTGTAATTATTTGAATTGATTGAATTTTAATTATTTAGATTAAAGAACGTTTTATTATGTGATACCCTAACTTGAATTGCACCAATTAATTATCCAACATACTTATTATAAGGGATCAAATGGTTCAAAATATAAGGTAAAAGATAGAGATCTTGTTAAATTTGATACTCAATACAATGAAATACCAAGAGTTGTTTCTCAAGATTCAACTGATTCAAACATTTCCAAACCTAATTTTAACTATACATATCAACCAAAGAACCAAACTTAAAAGTTGAGAAATGACTATAACACTCGTTTTGTTAAAGCAAATGTCAATCTCGCAACTCGTGCATTTTGTAACTTTTGTTGTGGTCATGGACATATTTCATTAGAGTGCAAGTTTAGAAATCCAAACAACATATTAAATGTTGTTGGAGTTCATGAGCTCAAAGTATAAGGACCGAAGTGCATAATTCCCCTATGAACTCAAATTGCCACACATTATGGGGAGATAAACAAATGTTATGTTAAATGTGTTAATTTAATGATCTTGTTCAATGCAAATACAAATAATCGTGTCGCAAAAAGGACAACATTGTTTTTGTAGGAAGAAAAAAATCAAATGTGGAAGAATTGTTGAAGAACATGAGCTTAATCCAACACATTAAGAGATTATTGAGAAAAAAACAAGAGATGTAATGAGCCAAATGCGTTAATTGATGATTTTGATCGAGAAATAAATCATCACTTAAGTCCGAGTGTCAAGCTTCTCAAAAACTAAGAGAGTGCTCTATCACTAATTTTGTTATTATATTAGGGCTTATTTAACATGATTGATCAAATATGCACTTATGTCAAAATAAATATGAAGGATCAAGTATAGAAGTCAATTGAGTTTGCACCATAGTTTGGGACAACAAAAGAGTATTAGAATCATGATTCAATCAAATTAGAAGCATATCAACAAAGTCTTCCTTGAATTACTTTCAAAATCAACTCAATATCCAAATTTTCAGTCCAATCCAGTACACAACAGCCTACAACGTTATAAAACGTTGTAGGAAATTTGTCAGAAATGTTACAGAATGTTACAAAAGATCATGTAATGATGGGGCTTCGTTGGAATAGTGAGCAGACAAGAAAATTTTCTGTAACGGTACACAATGGAACACAACATTATACAACATTGTAGCAATTTTGTCAGAAACATTCTACAACGTTATAAAAGTTTCTGTTACGATGGGACTTCGTTGGAGTGAGTAAGGAGCAAATAAATTTTCTACAACGTTACACAACTATATGTAACGTTACATAATGTTACGAGAATGTTGTCAGAAACTTCATACAACGTTGCAAAAGAATTATGTAACGATGAGACAGCGATTAATAACGTTATACAACATTATACAAAAGTTGTTCAATCGTTGTAAGTTTAGGGTGTCAAAAAGGGGGAAAATTCTCTCACAACGTTGTACAACGACAAGAACTATTACATAACGTTTGTGAGAAATATTGTACACCAAATTTATTGGTTATATAAAGAATTAATCGATTTTCAGCCATAAAATATGTGAATTATTCTCCTTCTCTTCCTTTCTTCCCCAAATCCGACCCACCTCTCATTTCCTCTCTATTTTTGCCTCTTCTACTCCTCTCTCAAATCTACACCTTCTTTGTCCCAAATCTACTCAAAAACTTCAAATTCTTCATCTCCTCCCTCAATCTTTTCTCTTTTCTTCACCATTTCATCTATTCTCTTCTCCATCCATCATACCGAACAAAAACCCAAACCAAACCCTAGCACCAAAATTTACCCAAACTCTTCACAATTCATCCAAAAAAAATGAAAGTCAAGGTAGGAGGAAACAAGGAAAAGGCCAAGGAGACGATCAGAACTTTTCATGCAAGTGACGCCTCAAACCCTAACCCCATGGTCGAACCAACGCTTCATGCATGGCTAGACCTGAAGGCTCTCTACAAGAACTGACAAATCAAAGGTATGCATAAACACTCAAATAGTTCATACATGCATAAACAAAATTTTAACTATACATACCAACCAAAGAACAAGACTCAAGATTTGAAAAGAGATTTTGAAACTAGATTTGTTAAAAAAATGAAAACCCTCCCACTAGTGCCATGTATAATTATTGTTGTAAACATGCTTATATTCACTAGAATGCACCCTTAGAAAGGTAAGCAATCAATCAAAGATTGCTTGGGTGTCTAAATATCAAACTTAGGAGATTTGTAGGTTGATACCTTCAATATCAATTGTCATATATTTAGAAGGAGTAAATTAAATGAATTAAACCTTTATAAAACTCAAACAAACTCATATACTTGTAAGCCCTAGTTCCAAACTACGCTTCCGCAAAGCTTTAAAGAAATTTGTTATCTAGGGCTAGAAAATTGAATTTGCCTAAATAATATAAGATGATGCATAAGTTGAGGAGGAGCTTGTGATAAAATTGTGTATACAATGAGGGAGAGCTCACATTCATGTTAAATGCAAAATCTTTTCCTCGATTTCCAAAAAGGGGGAGAAAGCAAATAAATTGAACTTATATTATGGTTTCGCAAATCGATAAAAGGGGGAGATTGTTGTAACTAACAATTTTTTTTTGTGTTTGTCGATTTGCAAAATAATTTGTATTTTACCACTATTTCTTTGTTTGAGAGTTTTATAGGAAAATTATAAGCAAATCAAAGGAAAGTGGAGAATGAAATGTGAAGGAAGAGCTCAAGCATGAAGAACAAGCTACTAGAATTTATATATGGATTTGAATGAAAAATTGAAGAAGAAAAATATTAGAAATTTCATGGGATGTATTGAGAACAAGTATAGAGCTTATCGTGACCTTTCCAACGCTTTGAAAATGACTTCAATCAGAGCTATGGATCAAAAGTTATGGCCGTTTCAAGAACTGAAGATTAGGCGAACAGCTATAACCATTATGTAACGGTTTATAACCGTTATAACGGTTATCAACACTGACTTGTGCTGAATTTGCTGTGATTTTTCCATATCAAACTATTATATAACGGTTGTCAACAGTTATAACGGTTAGGCATTTGTGACCAAAATTTATGCATTCAAGTCTAACGGTTAAAACGGTTATCAACTGTTATAACGGTTCGGGACGAATCCCCTGTTTGGAAAGATTTCTGCTGCAGTATTTAAGGAATCCTCTTCTTTCTCATTGGTCTTGCCCTATTTTTCAAACCCTACAACAACCACCATTTTTGCTCAAAAACCAAGCTTTTATTTGATGAAAATCTTAAGCTCAACTACTCTAAATTAGCCAAATAATTTGTGAAAATTGAGAGATCGATTGTGTAGCTATTGTTATTCTCTTGCTTTTGTGCATCTTCAACGAGTCTGTTCTCTATCCTAAGTATGTAAAGAGCTAAATCTCGACCATTGTAAAGGATATTTTGGTGTTAGTGCATACGGCTCGATCTCGTTACCAAGTCGGGGGATCGAGAGTCCCGGAGAGTAGGCTCGTCAATAGCAGAACTCCGTTAACATATCGGTGTCACGCATTCTTCATTATTGATCTTTCTTGAACTCATCTATTTTAATTTCTTCAATTTAAATTAGTTGAGAAAATTATTGTAGTTAATTTGCTTGACTTGTTGAAAATATATTGCCATTTGAAATTGAATTGTGCAGAATATATATATAAACCTAGAAATTGAATTGTAAACCTATTCACCCCCCCACTAGGTTTATCGCTTTTATGTGTTGGTTTGATGATTTGTTGGATGATTGTATGCTTTAAGTGTTTTTCTTTTATTTTTACTAAACTATGTGTTGGATTTGAAAACTTGATGATTATGTTATGTAATGACTTATGCTAGTTAATTTGTTTAAATTGCTATATATATGCTTGTTTAGGAAATGCGATAATTATTTACAATTGCTACAATTGATTGCTTCATGTGTATTGGTTTTAGAGGTAAATGCAAAATAAAAAAGGGTACACATGGCAAGCATTTGTAAATTGAAAAGGGTTAATTGGAAAACATAAAATACTAAAGGACGTTATTACAAAAAAATTAATTGCATGAATTTAGAGGGAGCTCCATTGATCTATATTTATTCCTTATTACATAATTTAAGGGAGGGCATTATTGTTATACATTTTTACCATTTTGTCGATTTCCAAAAAGGGCGAGAAAATTGAGATATCAGGCAAAATATTAGGTGATTATGTTGGATTAAACTCATCTCTTGTTTGATAATTTGCAAAACAATTAAAGTACTAACCTTGCACATGAGTTTTGGTAGAGATGTAGGTTAAAACATGTACAAATCAATGTCAAACATGCTTAAAAATGCCCTGGACAAGTCAAGACATGCTCAATTCATCAAAGGAAGGCTTCACTGTGCAAAACAGAGCACAACGTTACCATAACGCACTAGGACTCGTTACAACGAGTCAGCAACCCGTCATAACGGGTGTCCAAGGCGTCATAACGCGTCAAGAGGAGACAGAAGCAGCAACAACATGGAATTTCCCAAGGCTAGCGTTACTGTAATGCTTGGCAAAGCATCATAACGACTCCCAACCCATTATAACGGGTTCACCAAGCGTTATAACGGGTTCCTGAAGAGATGACCCACAAGACAAGTGCACAGGGGCAATTCTAGAAGATGTCCAAGGCATTATAACGCCTTATCAAAGGCGTTATGGAGATGGTGTAATGCCAGGAAGGTTTTTGAAGGCTCCAAGATTCCCAAAAGTGCCTAGCCTATATAAATGATGCAGAAACGAACCAGCAGATTATCAAATCATTCCTACCAGTTTTCAAGCATCAAATTGAGCACAGTAAAGAGACTAATTCAAGTCTCTTCCAGCTACCTAACCTAGAGAGCATTATGATAACTAGTATTCTCTTATTGTCTATTCGAGAACAAACCCTTAGCTAGTTTTTAGCCTTTGGTGTATCACATTTGTGTTGTCGAGTGGTGCATTCATGTCCTTGATTGTGTTGTCAATCGGACCTTTTAACCGTGTAGTGCGGTGTTGCCCCATACATTGGTCTAGGAGAAGAAGATTGGCTTGCTTGTGTAGAAGAAGTCAAAGATCGGCTTCGCACTTTGTAAAGAACACTCGTTTTATAGTGAAATCGGCCCGAAAGGAATATTTGGTTCCGAGAGACCCATGGACGTAGGCCTAAGTTGATTGATAGGCCAAATCACTTTACATAACGTGTTCTCGATTGCTCTCTCTTCACTCTTTCTTTCTTTATTACTTTGCTCTTTGTTAATATGTGATTTGCTTACTTACTTCTTGAAATTGATTGCTCTATTACTTGGCTAGGTGATTGTCAATTGAAAACGCTTCCGTCTAGTGTATTGACCTTAGTCTTGCGCTTTAAGCCCCAACCCTAATTATAACAATTGGTTCCGGAGCACATAGGTTCATACCTAGCTAAGCACCAAATTCTTGTTAGTTCTTGATTTTATAAAATATGGCTCAATTGAAATTTGTGAAAGAACCCCCGATCTTTGGAGTAAGTTGCAAGAACTTTTCATTTTGGAAAAGGTGTATGGTAAACTATCAAAGCTTGCTTGAACTTTGGAAAATAGTTGAAGATGGTTGGATACCAAAGTATGAGTTAGATGGTGTTATCCTTACCAAAGAATCAAAAGAACTTAAGTACACTAATGACAATGCTATGAATACAATCTTAAGTTCAATTCATGAGTCAATTGACTTATCTCTCACACATTCATCTAATGCTAAGGTAATATGAAATGCCTTAGTTCTTAGATATGAAGGGAATGAACATATAAAAAAGCCTCGAAAGGTCGGATTAGCAACAAAGTTAGAAAATATGAAGTTTGAAGATAACGAGTCCTTTGAAAGTCTCTACATAGACTCGTATATTTAAGAAATGAATTCGTTGAAGTAAGATCTAACATTTGGGATGGCGTTGTGAGCTCTATAGAAGCTTTACAAGCTAAAGGACTTACTTATCAACCCGAAGAGGTGTACGCTCAACTTTGCTCACGTGAGGAGAATCACAAGGAAGTCAAGAGCACAACCTCAACTAAAACCTTGGCTTTACCGGCTCAATCTTCATTTAATCCACCTTATAAGTTCGAGTCAAGTGAAGTCATATACCAAAACCTTCACCAAGTTCTCTCTAAAGACAAGGACCTTCTTACCAAGCTAGTGAAAGGAGGAATAGAATTCGAAAGGAAAGTGAATAAGGATAGACTAACTCAAGGCAAAAATGTTGTATGCCTATCTTGCAACAAGGAATAGCATAGCATTCAAAATTACTGTGTGATCTTTCTTCAAAAAAGAAGACCACAAGAAGGACGATTTAAAAAGACTAACAAGAGAGCTATGCAAGCAACTTGGCTAAGCGAATCCGAAGAAATTGAAGATGAAGTAAATCTCGGAGGAAGAGATGTGGATAATAAGTTAGCCCTCATCGGAAAGAAACTAAGAACATGATTGGAAATTGTGCTTGAAATCATAAAGGAACAAGGGATAACAGATTCGAAGAAAATTCGAATCTTGAAGAAAATGGCTCAAGCTAAGAATGATTATGCAAAAGAACAAGATGAAGCTCTAATGAGAGGTGAATTTCCAAGAGTAGTCTTCAACAACAAGATAAAGCATCCTCCATCACTTACAAAGAAGGATGGTGATAAGCAAATCGAGAAAACTTTGCGCCTTGCTAAAGTGGATGATCAAGCGCAAAAGTCAACAACTCAATCAAAGGCCAAGACTACAAGCACATAAGAATTGGAGGCCCCTAGCCGAGCTAATACGATAGTCTTTGATCTTTCTAAATTTCATGATGATATTAGTGATGGTGAGTCTTGTGACTTGGATGAAAGACAAGAATCTTTCACTACTAAAGAAAGGAGCTATTATAGCCCTCCTATTATAGCGGACCTTGATGTCATCCGCTATAATAGACCTATTATAGCGGACCACAAAGAAAATATGCTATAATAGGGGTTTTATTATAGCGAATGGAACCAATAGTCCACTATAATAGGTCTATTATAGCGGATTAGAGATAAAGGCCACTATAATAGGGTCTCCCACGGATCGCTATGTAGTATGAATCCAACCGTTGATTCATGTCAATCCAACGCTCCAAAATTTCACATAGTCCCACGAATCAACCCAGATTTTCTTCCCAAAAATTTTCCTTCTCTATATAAATATCAACTCTCCATCATTTTTCACACATAAATCTTTCATCATTCTATTTTCGTCAAATATTATTGTGTTTTAAGTTTGTTTGTATATATATATATATATATATATATATATATATATATATATATAAATATATGTATATATATATATATATATAAATATATGTATATATATATATATATATATATATATATATATAAATATATGTATATATATATACATATAAAAGAGTCCTGAGTATTATTGTAAAAAAAATTCACAACTCACTTAGTTATTACTGTAAAAATAAAATTGAGTTATTTTATAAGATCATTTAAAAATAAAATTAGGTTGTTCAAAATCAGCAACCGGACATATTTGTAAACAAAATTTCTCTTGATTATAAATTATGAATGGATATTTATGCAAAAATGCCTATCAAATCAGTCAATATCGCGATAAATGAAAAAGCTGACAGCACCATTTTTCAAAAAAAATCAAAATCTATTATAGCGGACTTTTGCAAAAGGCCGCTATAATAGCCCGATCTATTATAGCAGACAACATGTACCTATAGCAGCCCCCCTCTATTATACCTCCCTTGGTCCGCTATAATAGCCCTTATAAATCCGCTATAATAGCTCATTTTTGTAGTAGTATTTCAATGTGACCAAACTTAAGGAATTGTTTGTTGAGTCCAAAAAGTCTTTAGACGTTAAGGATGTTATGATTAATGATCTTAAGTCAAAAATTGAATTGCTACAAAATAAGGTTAATGACATTGAGACCAAAGTCAATTTTGAAAAAGAAAAGGAATTAAAAGAAGCACGTCATTGGGCTTGTAAATTTGTTAAGTTTGTTAAGTCTTCAAACAATGACACCAAAATTGACTATGATAAAATGTATATTGGTCAAGGTCCGCATGATAAGACCGATCTTGGATTTGTAAATGAACAACTCCCTAAAATTGAAAAGCAATCTAAGACTAACAACAAACCTACTCAAGCTAAGAACCATGCCTATAAGTATGATAAGAGATACAACAAGAAGACCAAGTTTACCAAACCTAATTCTAGAATGGTGGTACACAAACCTAGAGTTAGAAATGATTATAGGACTACCAACCAACATAAAGCTCAACCACCAAAACTCTATGTTAAGGATAGGTACTATAAATTTCACGAGGTACACAAGAATAAGAGACTTGGGAACAATTTTGAAAGAAAAAGGTTTGAAAATGCTTTTCAACCAAAACCTAACCTTATAAATGCTACGAATAATCACACGAATTTTAGTAGCAACTTTCAAAATAAGAAATTCTATATGAATAGTCAATTAATATCTCATCCAAAGAACATACAAAATTTTCATAACAAATATCGTCTAGTGATGAGTTATTAGAAATCAATTAACAACAACAACAATGATCATAGCAACCTTAACTCTAAAGAAATATTTTGCTCGTTTTGTTTGATATTTGGGCATTATGAACGTTTTTGTCGTTTTAAAAAAAAAGTAAATTTGTTGAACCACTTGCACTTCCTAGCACAAGTGGTACCAAATCGATTGTCTAGAGAGTCACTAGACTTTCCCCATTTGATCATCATTTTGTATATTAGTTTGAGGGGGAGTCATGTAGCAAAATGTATAATTCAATTTATCGGTTTTTATTGAATTATATGTTTTGTGAACTTTAATTGATCTTTATATCCAAGTCACAATCTTATCTGAACATTTACATGGGCAAGAACATCATTTGACAGCTGAATTGAGCCCCATAAATGTTAAAAAACAAATTTGGAGCATAGCAGCAAATTAAAACTGAACAAATAATAGAAATCAAACCTAGCGTTACCAGAGACATTGCAATGGGTTAGGAACCTGTTATAACGGCTGGCAACCCATTATAACGGGTTAGAAGATACATTGAACCTAGCCGTTAGAAGTATAAATACAGCAAGCGTTACACAAATAGGTAGAGACCCGTTACAACGGCTGGAAAACTGTTGTAACAGATGAAGGACCCGTTATAGCGAGTTCTTATAACGGTTAGGATCTGAAGGCTATATCAACTCCTTTTCTCTTTAATAAACTTCAATACAAATCAAACCCCTTATCTTTTCTATCAAGATTCTGAGAAATTTCTACTCAACAAAAGTCTACAAATACCAAAGCTTCTTTTCTCAAACACTAAGCCACATCTTAAGAAATAATTACTACTATTTTTTAAATGGCTTCACCAAACTCATTCGAAACCAACAAATCAATGATAAAAAAAGGAGTCAGATGTTAAGCAAAGACTAAGGTCAAACCATAGAGCGGAAGCATTTTCAATCAATAATTACAATTTAAGCTTTTAGACCTTAATCACCTAGCCGGGAGTTTAAGCAAGTTCTAGAAATAATGAAGCAATTCACAAATCAACAAAGAGCAAGAATAATAAAGAGAGAGAGAGAGAGAGAGAGAGAGAGAGTAGAGAGCAAGAGCAATCAAGAGAACTAAAAGACCACGCGATGTAATGTGGTTCGACCTATCAATCAACTAGGCCTACGTCCACGGGACTTCCGGAACCAAATCTTCCTTCCGAGACCAATTTCACTAACAAAATATGTGTTCTTTACAATTCCAAAATCGATCTTCGATTTCTTCTAATCAAGCAAACCAATCTTCGACTCCTAGACCAATGTAAGAGGCAACACCACACTACACGATAAACAGTTCCATTGACTACACAATCAAGGAAGGATGCACTACTTGACAACACAAATGTAGTACACCAAAGGCTAGATCATAGCAAAAGAAAAGTTTTCGAATTGACAATTAAACTATGGGTGCTATCCTAATGCTCTTAGGTTTAGGTAGCTGAAGAAGTAGACTCTTTGACTCTTTCTGGTGCTCAATTAGATGCTTGGAATCTTGTAGGAGGGGTTCATATACCCTGCTGATTCGTCTATGCATCATGTATATAGACTGGACTCTTCTTGGAGTCTTAAAACCTTGGATTTGTTCTGGAGCGTTACAAGATCTACATGAGCCTTGATGAATCTGTTATAACGGGTTGTGCACATTCCAGAACTGCCCTTATGTGCTTCTTTGACTCTCTTGTGGGCCAACTTGAGCAGGGATATGCTCTGTATTCTTCTCCTTCTAACTCGTTGTGACGAGTTGGGCACCCATTATGATGGGTTGCTGACCCGTTGTGACGAGTTATGAAGTGTTATGGTAACGTTGTGCTTTGTTAAGCCTTCTCTTGATGTCTTGAGCATGTCTTGACTTGTGTTAAGCATGTTTGAGCATGTCTGAGCCTGTGCAGCACCATGTTGTACCTGTGTTAACTTGCAACTTCACCAAAACTCATGTGCAAGCTTAGTATTGATTTGTTTTGTAAATTGTAAAACAAGAGATGAGTTTAATGCAACAGTATAAGCTCCAAAAAATCTGATGTGGAAATTGTTTTTTTTCGTAGTATTTTTAGGAAGTTCATCAATTCCCCTTATCTCCAAAAAAAAATCACTATTACTTTATCTAGACGATAGTTCTTCAATTGATTTTCTTGAATAGAAAGCTCTCATTTGCTAAAATTCGAAAGATACAATTGAACAAATTTAAGAAACTTGTCAATTGGAGGAATTTGATGTCAGAAACATGAGACAGAGAGAGATGGTACAATTGTGCCATCACACTTGTGTAGTTATTAGTTGATTGCTTGGTTAATTACTTAATTAATTATAAGCATGAAAGAATTAAATTTATTTTAATTTGTAAAATTATGATGCTTGTTTGTAAAATTACCTGATTTGCGATGACAAATTTAAGCCGAAGTTTGTAGAAAAGAAATACTGATCATACGTAATATTTTTTTACAACAACTTCAGCTATGGTCGTCTGGACAATGATTAGTTTGTTTTATCGTCGCAAGTCATCGAACTGTAGATATTCAAGTATACTTCCATCACGTCGAGTTTGATTTGTGATCGGAAGAATGTGCATCTCAAATTTGACTCCATCTTCAACTTAATGTCTTAATTAGTAATTTTTTATCACGAGTTGTGTCAGATTCAATTTTGAATTGCTCGTTTCTCAGATCATAAATCAGACTCTACGGGATGGCAGTAGAGTCGACTATCTACAGCTCGATTTCTTGCGATGATAAAAAACTAATTACGGTCCCAACAAACGCAGCTAAAGCTGTTATAAAAAAATTACCTAGAACTAAATTATTAATATTTTTATGAATAAAAGAATCAACGTACATTCACTTTTGTTTTCGTCAGGAAATGAAAGGGGTTAATGAACGATATTGTCAATACCATTGATTTGATTTTTTTTTCTTCTTTTTGACGTTGTTAGAAACTCCGATCTTTTTTATTTTTCAAACTTTCAAAATAATCATTTTTTATATTTATAATTTATTTATTAAATTTCAATATTAAAAAACGGCAAAACGCGAATCACATTTCTTTTCTCTGTTTAATAAATGAAATTTAGTACGCTAGTCTAGACTCTAGATGCAAGATTGCACATCTATCCATAAGATAAAAGGACCATCACACATTTCTCCAAGGGATAGGACTTGGGAGGTACGCAATCAGTGCATTAGAGCATATGCTCTATCGTTTTTATTTATTGTCAGTCTTATCAAATCTTTTTTTTTTTTTAGGAAAAGCCCGTAGGCATTATCAAATCTTTTATTTAGGATAACTTTTCATGTCACTATCAATTAATCACCCCAAAATACAACAACATTTAAAGGGAATATATGCCTCCATATAAGTACAGTGGTGGGTCTCCATATAAGTACAGTCTCTCTTTTTAAACGAGTCCGAATTTGGTGCTCTTAAAAATCGTGTTTGTTTTCCTGCTTATTTCTATCCGACCGTTCGACCGTCACAGACGGCTGTGATTTGATTCAGAGAGCAGATGATTTGACCGTTAGATAAATTTTGAACGATCCAGATCGAAACAAGCAGAGAAACAAGCAGAAATTTACGAGCACCAGATCCCAATCCTTTTTAAACCACGAATAGTATATATAAAGATATTGTGTAGATGAAAATCAGGTTTGTTGGTTTCATTGTATATGCTTCTAGAGATCTATTTGAAAGTAGATCAATGTTTATTTTATTAGAATGAAAAATAAATTACAGGGAGTTGCTTTGTACAACAAGAATAAAGAAAAAAATCAGTAGAGAATTAATTTTTCCCAGTTTTTATTTTTTAATTACACGTGTCTATGTGGACAACCACTTTTAAAAGCCACATCCAAAAGCGTTTGTTGGAAAATTTCCCTATTTATTTCCTTCCGGATGTTGCAATAGACGAATGCATAGTAGTTGTTCATTCGATTTCTTGTGACCTCGTCATGTTGCTGTGATCTTGAAACTAACTAGTAGTTAATTGGATCGTTGTCGCGATGCATCATTCATGTTATTCTTGATAGCCAATGTATAAGTGCAGTCTCAAAAGTGATATATGTTGCGACATCTCAAGTTGATGGTCGGCATAATACGCAATATTGAGTTCATGATCAACTCTTAATAGCTTCATTTGGTTGGTTATTCACAATCAAACACTACAATAGAAACTAGTTTTATCAACTCTCATAAAACAACGGTTAAGGACGAATTTATTAAACACCGATGTCATAAGTGCAAAAAAATCTTCGAGAATAAGACAACGATTATGTAAAATAATCGTTGCAGTAGGTGTAGCTACGGCAACAGTTATTTATAAACAGTCATTGTCTTATCTTTTCAGAATTATTTTTTTTTCAAAAACCTATGACAACGGTTACTTAAACTAATCGTTGTCATAGCTATACCTATAGTAATGATTATTTTAAATAATTGTTGCATTAACCCTAATTCTTAAAAAAATATCACGTCTCTTCCCCAGGCCGTTTCTTTTTTCTCTGTTTCTCTCTTCCGCTAATCGTCTCTTCTTTCTCGAGCAGATCTCTTATATCTATTTTTCATTCTAGGCCGCCTCTATTCTGCACCTCTATGATGATTTATCTCTCTCACACATACATACAACTGACCGCTCTCTCTTTTTGCCTGCCTGGCTACTCCAATAATCTCATTCTTTTGTCCTCTCGCCTACTCCTTCAAATCACTAGGCCGCTCCTCCTTCATCTGTTTAAGGTAATTTCTTATTTTTGTAGCAAAATAATTGTGATATTTTGTGTTTTTGTCTTAGGTTAAGAATAATTATATATTATTGGTAATGAAGTATTGAAGTGTTGTTTAAAGGGTCTTAGATTAACAATCATTATGTAATGAAATGTTGAAGTGTTGTTTAAAGAGTCTTAGATTAACAATCATTATGTAATGAAGGGTTTGTTATTTTTTGTTTGTTGTGAAAAATTAAATATTATGTTTGTTGTTTAGATTGTAATTAAGTGTTGTTTGGATCTTAAATATTATTGATATACTGAGTTGTAGGTGAAGGAGAGGTTATTTTTGTGTTTCTTCCTAGCCAACGCCTTCATCCGAGAAATAAGAATAATCTACTCCGCATATCTCGTGTTTTTCTCCTCTCGCCGATGATCGTTGTCGTATTTTTCTCCTCTCGCTGTGCCTTCTCCTCTCATCGCCCCATTCGGTAACATCTAAATCCAAAATTGAACTAAGTTGTCAAGTAATGCTTGAATGTATAAGTTCTAATGTTAATCTGTTGCCTTTATATATAATCTTTAAAATTAGTTACACAAACAAATAATTAGGTTGATACTCTCAGGAATGAGTTATACAGATTCTTAATTGTTGCACATGAATTAGACCCTTTTACGAATGTGTAGGGGTGCCAATAAATTAATCCTTATTAGTTGTACTTGTACAACAATAAGGTTGTACTTAGAAATTGAACTTTTTTTTGCAATATTTGACAGATCTAATTTTGATCTCAGTTATGTGTAGGGGTTCATTTTTTGATAAAAAATCTAACATGAGATGTCATTTACATTGCAATCTTTCTTGTATTTAAGTTTCATGAAGGACTTCGCCTAATCTTATAGAGTACATCCATCTAACATTTTGGCGGTGTTTCTCTTGAAAATTAAATACAAACAAAAAGCAAGTAACAAACTAATTACGTGCAATTACGAGCCTTGAATTTGTGAAGTTTTCTAAATAAATAGTACATTCATCTCTAGTGTTGGTTTCATTTGCATTCATTTTTCTGATTAGCTAAAGGTAAAACACAAGTTGCAGTATGATTTCTATGTACATTAAAGGATCCTTAAACTACAAAACACACACAAAAAAACAAGTTAGTATAATACTTGATGTAGGCAAAGCATAAAAATATTCAATAACATAAATTAAAAAGTCTGACTTCACTCTAAGAGCTATTGTGTTTCACCCTAAATAATAGCTATTTAATCTATTTTTCTTAAGATAGTAGATTCTTCTTCATAGGTGGATACTTTTGTTCTTTTAAGCCCTTTAGAAACTAGGAAACAAGAAATAATTTTTTTTTCATATGAAGGCTTTTGTTCCAGGCCTTTAGAAACAAGAAATTAAAAAGTCAGATTTCATGTTAGATTTTTTACTAGAAAATTAAAACCCTACACATTTAAATAACTAAGTTTGAATTTTGGTATGTCATATATTGCAAAAGAGGGGTTCAATTTCTTGGTACAAACCTTTATTAAGTTCCCAATTTTTGTATCATTGTAAAATATTTTGTATATATGTGTTTTTGTAGGTAGGGCATGAGCTATTGGATAACATGTTACTTAGGGAATGTGTAGCTCAATGCGCATTTGATGTCTTGGCTAACAATAAACAATGAATCAAAGTCAGATATGATATTTTGATAAAGGGGGTAAAGGCCTAAAATGATTGCGGATGCGTTTAATAATTTCAAGTATTATTTTAAGATCTTAATCACCTAGCTAAGTTAAACAAACAAGTAATGGTGCAATTTAACAATTCAAGCAAATAAGTAGAGAGGGTAAGAGCAGGAGAACACATTATGTAACGTGGTTCAACCTACAAAACAAATTAGGCCTACTCCACGGGACCCTCGGATCCATAATACCTATCGGGACAAAATGCACTAACTCACAAGTGTTTTCAAAAAGAGAGTCTATCCAAAAGACTCGAAATACTTGTAAGGGGCAACACCGATCTACAAAGTAACGGTCTTGGTTGACAATACAATTCAAGAGTTGTGAACTTTAATTGATCTTTCTATCCTAGTCACAATCTAATTTTAGCATTTGAATGCGCATAAACGTCATATGACAGTTGAACTGAGCTCTATTAATATCAAAGATAAAATTTGGAGCATAACAACAAATTAAAACTGAATTACTAGCAAAAATTGTCCCTAGCATTACCAGACCTGTTGCAACGGGTCAGGAAGCCGTTATAATGGCTGGGAACCCGTTATAACAGGTTAGCAAATCAGTAAACTAGCTGTTGGAGATTTAAATGCTTTAAGCGTTACAACAAGAGGAGACATAGGTGTTATAACGATTGGAAACCCGTTATAACGTGTTGGCAATCTGTTACAATGGGTTATTGTAATGGTTGGGCAAAAACTACCTATTTAAACCCTTCTTCTTCTCCAATGCTACCCAATTGCGTCCATTGAAGCGAAATTCATCTCTTAGGAAGGTACAAAATAAATCTCTCCTCCAGAAAACTCAAAATCCATCAAATCCTTTTCTTCTCCCGAAAGCCAAGATGTTTTTCAATTTTGTACTTGCTCTACTTCTCCTCATGGCACCAAGTCCTCCAATATCCCGAAAACTGGTGGCCAAGAAGAAGACCATTTCTATTCAAGGAGTTCACATTGAAGAAGGTGAAGGGTCTGGGTAGCAAGTTTGTGAACGTTCACTGCAACCTAGGAAAGGGAAACAAAGGACATCTCAAGAAGAACCCTCAAGGTCTATTGGAAGACAAAACCCCATGGAGATCTCGTTTACAAATCGGTTTTTGTTTTGAACTCCAAAAAACTTCAATAATTTTCAGAATAAGTTCAGAAATCATAAGATCTCAAAACCCTTCTTTTTCAAAACAAATGATGAGAACAAGTTAGTCGGTCAACCTTGGATATTTATCCGTGACTACATTGAAATTTGGCAATGACAACCAATCATAAAATTTGATCTTATGTACCAAGAGTTGCCAATCCGAGTATTGTATGCCAATATGAAACCTACAAGCCAACCATGGGGTGTTACAACCTATATATGTGGACACGAAATATCCATAACCATTGATACCATTTGTGAAGTTTTCGGTATTGCAAATGTGGGAGAAGAAGTGTACCCATTTAGGGTTTGGCCAACGATGCCGATGAATTTAACTATAAGACATGGTTTGGGGCACATAGTAAGAAACAAAAGTTTATCGTTACCTCATTTTTGGGGGTTTCTATTCATCAACAACATCGTAATCCATAAAAGCAAAATTAAAACCAATTTAGAGATGAATGCCATGTACCTACTTAGGCATTTGATATGCTACGACAAGATTGTCCAAATTCCATACATTATCTTAAACCATATGAGATATGTCTTGACAAATGCAACCAAGTCCCTACCTTATCCTCATCTCCTAACCCAAATCATGACCCATGTCGGGCTAAGAATTCCTAGAAATAATCAGCTGCCCTTTAAACCCGAAAATCTTGTTGAGATCTTGACACAATTTGATGGGTCAAGAAGGGGTGTGGTGTTTTTGGGAACCAATCAAGAAATACAAGATAAATCAATGGATCTTAGCACCCAATGCGACACAAAACCAATGGGATAGCCCGGATGAATGATTTGATCCCTCAATGGATAAACAAGTGCCCAAAAGGAGAAGAAGGGAAAAAGAAAGTTCATCTCATCCTTCATCTAGTTCTCAAATATCAGAACCAATGGTGAATGTGTTTGCTGAACCTCCACCTCAACCTCAACCTCAAGCCCAACTGGAACAACAAGCCAATACCTTTTAGAAACCTCCTCAACCCACAAGATTTCCCTTGGAGAGTGTGCAACAACTCTCATACCAATTATATAATCTCACGTTGCGCGATATGGAATATTATAGAGGAATCAATAAAAGATTGGATGAAACCGATGCTTTCTAAGAGCAATATCAAGCATCTTGAATTGAGAGATATGAATTTTGGGGTCCTTTACATGAGGATGATAATATTTAGACTTTGTAAGGGAGAGAGCAATACTTTGTAGTAGTTTGAATTTCTCAAGTTGTAATTTTCTATGCTCCGTTAAAGATTTGTTTTAAGTACTCATGGTTATTGTATGCATGTGTTTGATTAGTATATCTTTATGCATCTTTTATGAGTTATTTTTAATTGATATATGCCTCTTGATGAATTGTCTTTCTTGCTCTAAATTGGAAAATCTTGATTGAACTTAATGAATTGTGCTATATTTGAAAATTTTATTTCATTAAGGGGGAGCAATATAAAATTTGACTTGTATGAGTATATGTACTAAATTCAGGGGGAGCTTGTTTTGTTTGAGCCTTTTGCCATTATTTGCAAAAAGGGGGAGAAATGTCACGATGTGCATCATTTGATATGCACATCTCATATGGTTTTGCAAATTGCCAAAAGGGGGAGTTTGTTGGATTAAACTCATCTCTTGTTTGACAATTTGCAAAGCAAATCAGTACTAATATTGCACATGAGTTTTGATGAAGTTGCAGGTTAACACATGTACAACATGATGTTGCACATGGTCAAATAATGCTCAAACATGCTCAAGACATCAAGAGATGGCTTCACGGTGCTCCACAGAGCACAATGTTACCATAATGCTTCACAACCCGTCACAACGGGTCAGCAACCCGTCATAGCAAGTGCCCAACCCATCACAACAGGTCAGAAGGAGAGAGGCAGTGCAGAAGTAGGCAGTTGGTAGAGAGCAGCGTTACTATAACGCTTCCCTAAGGCGTCACAATGCCTTCCAACCCGTTGTAATGAGTTGCTGCTCAGATTGGGGAACCTATTGTAACGGGTTTCTGCTCGTGGCCCACAAGATAGCTACAGATGCACAGAAGGCAAAGTTGGAAGAACTCCAACTCGTTATAACGGGCCAGGCAAGACGTTACATCCATTATGTAACGCTACAGTTATTTTTGATGGGATCAAGACTCTAAGAAGTGCCCAGTCTATATATATGATGCAAAGACGAACCAATAGGGTATCAAACACCCCCCCCCCCCCATACACACAAGCTTCCAAGCATCAAACTGAGCACAGTAAAGAGCCAAATAGCCTTCTCCTTCAGCTACCTAAACCTGAGAGCATTAGGATAGCACTCATAGTCTAATTGTTAATCTGAAAACTTTCCTTTAGCTAGTTTCTAGCCTTTGGTGCACCACATTTGTGTTGTCAAGTGGTGCATCGCCTGTTCTAGATTGTTTTGTCAATCGAACCATTAACCATGTAGAGTGGTGTTGCCCCGTACATTGGTCTAGGAGTTGAAGATTGATTTGCTTGTTTAGAGGAAATCAAAGATCAGTTTCAAAATTGTAAAGAACACTTATTTTGATAGTGAAATCGGATCCGAAAGGACGATTTGGTTCTGGGAGACCCGTGGACGTAGGCCAGGTTGATTGATCGGCCGAACCATGTTACATCACGTGTTCCTTTAGTTCTCTTGATTTCTCTTGCTCTCTCTTTACTCTCTCTCTCTCTCTTATTACTTTATTGTTTGTTGATTTGTGAATTGCTCTATTACTTCTAGAACTTGCTTGCTTTAACTCTTGGCTAGGTGATTAAGGTCTAAAAGCTTTAATTTGAAATTGTTGATTGAAAACGCTTCTGGCTTATAGTTTGACCTTAGTATTGCGCTTTAAGCCTCAATATTTATTACAGTTTGGACCAATGAACATACCTAGTTTAGCTATGTATTTTAGATTGTTGATGACTTTAGTAGGTATACATTGGTTAACTTTTTGAGATACAAAGAAGAGGTTTATGAATACTTTATTAATTTTTGTTCACAAGTTGAGAACCAAAGAGAAGTAAATATAGTCACCATTCATAGTGATCATGATGGTGAATTTGAAAATTCAAGATTTTACGAATTTTGCTCTAGAAATAGTTACTAGCATGAGTTCTCTGCACCAAGAACACCTTAACAAAATCGAGTGGTTGAGCGTAAAAACTGAAACTTGTAAGAGCTTGCAAGATCAATGTTGAATGAGTACATGACACCAAAAAAT
The DNA here is from genome assembly GCA_964058865.1 of Eleocharis quinqueflora. NCBI lineage: Eukaryota > Viridiplantae > Streptophyta > Magnoliopsida > Poales > Cyperaceae > Eleocharis > Eleocharis quinqueflora. The sequence continues at coordinate 87,055 of CAXKVX010001864.1, read as the reverse complement.
TTTTGGACCGAAGCGGTCAATACCGCATGTAAAATCATTAGTCGGGTATATGTTAGACCTTTGACCAACAAGACTCCATATAAAATTTAGAATGGATATAAGCCTAACATTTCTTACTGTAGAATATTTGGATCAAAAATTTTACTTGACCAATCTTTGAGTTTGGATAAGTTTGATTCGAGATCTTTAGAATGAATCTCTGTAGGCTATTCATTTACAAGTAGAGCTTATAGAGTGTATTTTCCTCACTTGAAAACTATTCTTGAATCTATACATGTCAAGTTTTATGAAGATATTACTAACATGGCCGAACAGGATAAGGATGTTGTAGGTACAATTGATTCACATGATGATAAAAATTCTACATAAGAGGTGCAATAAATGAGGAATTTGCGCAAGGAAGAGTCATACTCAATGAAGAAGGTGTTGAAGAATCTCATGGTGATAGAGTTGAGGGGGACTCAAATGCATTGATTGAAGAAACCTCAAGAGATTTGGAAGATAATGATGAAGAAGAAAACGTGCTAACTGAGGAGATTCAAAAGGAAAATGCCTCACCAACTCAATCGGTATATCAAGCACCCGAAGTGCTTAGGGATGTTAATTCTCACCCTTCAGAAAATGTTATAGGTGACCCAAGAATTGGTGTCACAACTCGTTCTAGGTTAAACCGAATGGTATCTCATTGTGCTTTTGTATCAGAACTTGAACCCACACATTTTAAAGAAGCCAATCAAGACCCCAATTAGGTTCTTGCTATGCAAGAAGAGATTATCCAATTTGAAAGAAACAAAGTATGAACCTTAGTACCAAAATCTTCAAATCGATCTATCATTGGCACAAAATGGGTTTATAGAACAAACATGATGAGTTTGGTAACATTGTTAGAAACAAGGCGCGTCTTGTTGCAAAAGGGTATACTCAACAAGAGAGGATTGATTATGATGAGAGATTTGCATCCGTAGCATGTTTAGAATCCATAAGAATGCTTCTTGCTTATGCTTCTCATATGAAATTTGTGTTATATCAAATGGAAGTTAAAAGTACAATTTAAATATTTTATTAATGAGAAAGTTTATGTTTCCCAACCAAAATGTTTTGAACACTCCTCTCTCACTAACCATGTCTATGGACTACATAAAGCCTTGTATGGTCTAAAATAAGCTCCTAGAGCTTGGTACGATATGTTAAGTACATTTTTTATTGATAATGATTTTAAAAGAGGCTTAAAAGATACAACTATTTTCACAAAGAAAGATAAAAATGATATTATCTTAGTGAAAATTTATGTGTATGATATTATTTTTGGGTAGTGTTCTAAATTTGTGCCATTATGTGCAATGTCGTGCCAAATATGGCTTCACATGACACGGAACGTCACGAAACAAATATTATTTTATTATTTTTACCGTGTTGTGTTGTATCGTGTTGTGTCAAAAATTGGAAGGGATCGGCACGACACGGTTAAGACACGGCATGTTTAGGCACTTCATGCCTAAACCTGTCGTGTATTAATTGTGCAGTGCCTAAACATACTGTTTTTGTTCGTGTCGTATTGCTTCAGCACGACATGCCTTATTCGTTTTAATCATGCTGAAAATAAAAAAATACAAAAAAAATATTAAAATTTTATAGACTATTATTTTGTTTTTTTCCAAAATAAAAAAACCTAAAAATAGGAGAAAACATAAAAATTAGGGGGGGAATCTAAAATTCATAAATTTTCCCCAAAAAATACTTTTTATTTTGAAAAGAATCGAAAAATGAGGAGAAATGCTTACACATTTATATACTATAATAATATTATATATTTGTTTTTTTAATTTGTAAACTTTAAGAAAAGAATTAATAAATACAAAAGAAAGGAAAAAAGTTGCCCTCCTCCGTTATTCCGGGCTTGGGACCGGCTATGTGAAATAACATAGGCAATTCTATCTTTTTTTGTTAGTATAGTTTAAGAAAATTAAATTTAAATATTAAAATTGAAATGGAAATTATACCTTAGTCTTTAGAAGTAGTGTTGTTGATTGTACATTTAGATATGACAAAATCACAAAAAAATAGTTATTTTCGGACATTTCTACTATTTTTTGGTATTTTTGTAAAAGAATTTAAAAATTCGTATCTCTAACAAAAGACCACCAAATTAGGAACTTAAAAAGTTCAGGACGAGAGACTGAGAGCTCAGAATATCAGTAAGACTAAGAGTGAGAGTGAGAGAGTCATATTTGAACGGAATGAGTTTGATGAATTATGGTTGTATATATATTTGAATTTTAGCATGAAAATTACATAAATAACCATCTACTATAACTGTTAATAGTTGTTGGGGAGGAGATTTTTTTCATTTTTAAAAGTGAAAATTTTACCCCTTAGACTAGCCATTTTTAGGTGTTGGAGAAGATTTTTTTTGTCTTTTCTTTTTTAAATTTTAATAGCTTTGGGTGCACATTTTTGGAGACTATTACAACTCCCATCCCACTCTCCTATTTTTCATGAGCGGCCCCACATTTTTGAAAACCCCTGCCCTCAGACCCCTACTGTTGCTGGTTTAAAAAATTAAAAAATGAATTTTCGAGGATAAATGTGCCTACCCGTGTCTACTCTTGCCTACATGTTCTTAGTGTACCTAGTTGTGTCATCACATCGTGCCTAAATGTGCCGTGTCTAGTCATGTTCCTGTGTCGTGTCGTGTTTCGTGTTGTGTCATGCATCTCCTCGTAAACGTGTCGTGTCGTGTTGTGCCCTACAATAGGAAACTCGAGCACGCACGTTTAAGACACGACACGTGAACAATATCGTGTTGTGTCTTAACTGTGTCGTGTTTGGTCACGATGGCACAATTTTGAGAACTCTATTTTTGGGTCTACTAATGCTTTGCTTATGGAGAATATTTCTAAGCTCATGATTCGAGAGTTCGAAATGTCCATGATGGGAGAGCTCAATTTTTTTTCTTGATTACAAATCAAGCAAAATGATGGAGGAATTTTCATAAGTCAATCAAAATATGCCAAGGAGCTCATCAAGAGATTTGGAGTCGAAGATATCAAATCAATGAAGGCACCTATGACAACCAACACACGCCTTGGAGTTGATGAAAGTGAGAAACTGGTCGATATCTCACAATATAGAGTCATAATTGGAAGTCTTCTCTACCTTACTACAAGTCGATCCGATATTATGTTTGTCATGTGTCTATGCGCAATGTTTCAAGCTTGTCCAAAAGAATCTCACATGATAGTCGTCAAGAGAATCTTGCTCTATGTTAAAGGTACACTTAACCTTGATATTTGGTATAGTTGAACCACTAAGTTAGATGTAATTGGATATACTGATGTCGACTTTGCCGGTAATCGTATAGATAGGAAAAGTACTACTGGGACATGTCAATTCTTATGTGTGTCCTAAGTATCTTGGTCAAGCAAAAAGCAAACATCGGTTGGTCTCTCTACGGTCAAAGTGGAATATATAGTCGCATGTAGTTGTTGTATCCAAATTTTGTGGATGGTTCAAACTCTTGAGGACTATGACTTGCATTTTACCAGGGTATCCATAAAGTGTGATAACAGTAGTACCATTATGATATCCAAAAACTCAATAGCACATGCAAGAAATAAGCACATAGATATGAGGCATTAATTTCTCAAAGATCATGTGACAAAAGGAAATTTAGAACTTGTGTATATTGACACTAAAAATCAAATTACGAATATATTTACAAAACCTCTTGATACGAAACAACACATTGAATTGAGATTCAAATTAGAGATGATTGAAATTGCAAATTGACTTGATATTTGTACCTTGATTATATAATGTATATCATTTAGAGGGAGCAATTATATCTTGACTTGATATTGAAAACACATTCTAGAATTTAGGGGTAGCAAATGAATTGAATTGAGCCTTTTGTCATACTTTGCAAAAGGGAGAGAAATATAGTGTTGTGCATGAGAATTATATGCACACACATACACATATGATTTTGCAAATTGCCAAAAGGGAGAGTTTGTTCGATTAAACTCTTATGTTGTTTGACAATTTGCAAAACAAACAGTACTAACATTGCACAATTGAGTTTTGGTGAGTTGCAGGTTTATAAATTTACATTATGATGATGCCAAGGCTCAAACATGCGTGTACAAGTCATAACGATCACAACGATATCAAGAGCAAGTAATATTGGCAAAAACAGAGGTTTCACAGAGCCATGTGTTACCATAACGCATGGACAACCCGTCACAACAGGTTCCCTATCCGTCATTGTTAGAAATATTGGGGCTTAGAGTACCAAAAACTAAGGTCAAACAATAGAGCGGAAACGTTTTCAATCAACAATTACAATTCAAGCTTTTAGACCTTAAGTCGTTGTCACAATTACAATAGTTGCACTCGTGATGTAATTTCACAATTAGTTAAGAATTTGTATTCGAAAGATGCCGGGAATAAGTCGTTGTCGGTCCATCTTTATACTAAAGTTCCATCATGTTGTTTAGTTATGGAGTAAGTGAAAGTTTGTACAATTGGAATAAAGAGTACAGAAGATTACGTGTCACTAGCACAGAAAAAAAGGATATACTAAATGTTGAAAAATACCTTTGCAACAGCTATGCAACCGTTGCTATCTATGAGGTTGCTGAATTATTTGAAGAACTGTTGACAAAGATGTTTTGACTCAAAGAAAATAAGAATTTAATATTTAGCTAAGGCAACAATTATTTACTATTAACTATTGCTTTAGGTGAGGATAAAGCAACGATTATTAGTAAATAACCGTTCTCTTAGGTGACTCTTTTTTTAAATATTTTATAAATGGCTAGCTCCAAATTTTGCTACCCAATATACTATTTATAAAATTATCACAGATAAAATAAATAGCACAATAAAACATTAATATATTATAAATATATCACAAATTACGATCTGATCACAATAAAAAAATGAACCCTAATTCTTAAACCCAAAGAACTTGTCTTCTAATTTTTAAATCATAAGAACTTATCACTAGCTAGTTCAAAAAGCTAAGGTTTCTTTAGAAGACACATTTGTGTAGTTGGTTGCTTATTTACCTCTGCAAGTATCTTCTGTAACATCAAAACTTATCTCTAGCTAGTTCTAAAGCTAAGGTTCTCAATGTTTCAAAGATGAACATAGCCCAAAAAGATGCAATCGCAGAACTACTAAGTCTGAATTGATCAATTGCATCTTTCCAGCTTATGGTCCCTTGGAAACCCTAAGAATTGTTGCATGTTTTCTCTTCTCGTAAGGAACGCCCTGTAAAAACACAAGAATACAAATAACAAATAATTAATACTCTATAATGCACAATAGAATGACAAAAAAAAGATTAAATAACATACTCTTCTTTTAGGTGAGAAACTGATCTCTCTCTTTAAATTGAAACACTTGACACACTTGACTTTTATCAAGTGTTTTGATAGGTGTAATTAACCATTTTATGGTTGGGTTTTCACCTACTAGTCGTGCTTCACCTATCATAATTGGTACCCTTATTTGGGTGATATAAGGTAGTATTTTATACTTATTTTGATTATCTCACCATTTCGCATCTTGTGGGATTTAGACGAAAAACCGACAATTGAAGCTTATCCTACATTGGTTTAACTATTCTCGACTATTTTCAACTATCAAACTTGTAAACCCTCTAACTACCAAACAACACAAGTACTTTTCTAACTATTGGACTATTGTAGGAACTAACAAAATAAATAAAAAATACCTCCTAAAAAAGAGAGGACATACGACACGACGAGAGGAGAAAACACAACAACATTCATTGTTGTGTTAAACTGTTGTCTTTAGGTTTTAATTGCAAACTAAATAGAAATAAATTAGTAACAAAATAATTACATAGAATTGCTCACAAGTGTTTGTAAAGTTTCTTAGACAACTCATGCATTTAGAGTTGGTTTCATTTTCACTCATTTTCTGATCAGCGAGAGAGAAAACACTAGTGGCCCGTATGTTTTCTATGTACTTTAAAGGGTTCGTAAATTACAAAACTCACAGAAATACAAACAAGTTAGTACAATACTTGACGTAGGTAAAGCATGGTGAAAATCTAATTATAGAAATTAAAAAGTTTGCTTTCACCCTAAAGAGTTCATGTATTTCACCCTAAAGAAGAAGTTATTTAATCTATTTTTCACTTAGATAATAGATTCATCGTCATACGTAGAAGGTGATCTCCTATTAGGGTGTTTCCCAAGGAATTATTCCACTCTTCTGGCGGGACATATAGTGCCACCAAATAAAGCGGGTATTTCAAGGGAAGGAAACTAACAATAGATGACAAACTTGTATCAAAGTAAATATGTACTGTCTAAAGGCCTTAAAGGAACAAAAGCCTCCAACTATGAAGATGAATCTACTATCTCAGTAAAAAATAGGTTAATTAGTTATTATTTACGGTCGAGCACAAGAGCTCTTTGGGATGAAACCGGACTTCTATCGTTGGATTTTACCATATCTCACCTATATCAAGTATTGTACTAATGTATTTGTTTTTTGTGTGTGTTTTGTAGTTTAAGAACCCTTTAAAGTACCTATAAAAGCATACATGTCACTTGTATTTTATCTCTATCTGGTCAGAAAATGAATGCAAATACAATCAACTTTAGAGAGGAATCCACGATTTGTCTAGAAAACTTTACAAGTATCTTGCGAGCAATTCTATATAATTATTTTGTTACTTTTTTGTTTTTATTTAGTTTGCAATTAAACCTAAAGATAACATATCAACACGCCAATCTAATACTTAGTTCAAGTTAGGGTTTAGATTTTACCGGCGTGATGAGAGGACAAACAACACGACATTGGTGGAGGACATAGATGATATGGCGGAGTTGATCATTCCCATGCCCCAAGTGTTGGCCACTCCCTTCACCTTCACCTCCATTCTTCTTGCATATTGCATCTTCATATTTCTCCTATCAAAAGATAAATGATCTTAAATTATTGAAAACCTAATAGCATTGCACTCATGTTCTAATACTTTTCTTTACACATTTAAATAATAAAAGTAATGAAGGACATATCGCAACCTTTTAGATCATATCAGATCAAATCAGATCGGATCATATCAAGCAATAATCATTCTAATCCCTAAACCATAAATTCTACCAAATCAAATCAAGCAACAATCATTCTAAACCCAAAATCCTAAACTCTAACATATCAGACCACCTTAAAGAAGAAAAACAAATTATTCATAAAAGAAAATTTAAATAATTTATTCATAATTTATTTAAGCAACCATCATTCTAAATCCTAAACTCTAAAACCAACAATAATTTATTCATAACAGAAAAATAATTTGTTACAAAAAAAAAATCACCTTAAAGAAGAGTAAGGAGAAGAACAACCTAGGTTTGAAAGCGTTGGCAAGAGGATAAAAATACAGCAGGTGGAGGTGTCGAGGGAGAAGAAGAAGGAGAAAGAGGCGGCCCGAGAAGAAGACAAAGGAGGAAGAGGCGGTCAGGCAGTGGTGGATTTGGTCAAGGGAAGAGAGAGAGTAGGGGCAAGAGGTGGTGGAGTTGGCCATGATGGATTCGGCCAAGGAGAAGAGGGAGGAAGAGGAAGAAAGAAGAGAAGGGGAAGGAAAATGCAACCAGGGGGAAGAGAGAGAGAGAGTAGAGACACTATGCTAATTATATTTAGAGTTTGGGCAAGACAACATTTATTTAAAAACAATCGTTGTTGTAGATATCTTGAAAAAAAATCTGAAAAGATGAGGCAACGGTTGTTTTTAAATAACCGTTGCCTTATCCACTCCTATAACAACAGTTATTCAAAACAACTGTTGACTTATTTTTAGAGTTTTTTCGATTATGCCAACGATATTTTACAAAATATTTTTTGACCGTTGCTTTAAGAAAATTGCTAAATCTTCTTTCTATTGTAGTGTGCTTTTGTCATTAACTTTTGTAGTATGTTAGCAATGAAAGATGAAGAGCATAGGAGACGATAAATCACCTTGTCACAATCCTCTCAATGTGAAAAAAAAGTGAATCCTCGTACCGTTAAGACAAATAAATGAACGATGAAGATGAGAGAAAAATATTTTTAACCCAGTTAATAGATAACCGGGTTCCATCACCATTAACCAAGATGGAGTACATATGCTTCGAGAGATTATAGAAAACTAAGTTCATAACATCCTTTTGTTTTATGTAAGTAGTTGAATTTCACGAAGAAAGCCAAAAAGAGAGCTGTTGATTTTTAGGTAAACCAAAAAAATATTACTAAGAATTTGTTCATCTACAAGAAATAGAACTACAAAAGAAATTTCAGCGAAGAATGATTTTTGAAGACAATATTTTAAAATTAATCTGTTGTTTATTGGTAATAGAAAGAAATATATCTTCTTCTTTTTTTGCACGTTCATTTTGATGAAAAAATTCTACAACAATGTATGCATGATATTTCATCCATTGTAGAGCTTCACAACATCTTATCCTTATTTGCAAACAAAAGTACGGTACTTGTAAGCAAATTCTGATGTTCATTTGCAATGCATCTACAAAAGATCGTTACAATAAGTAGCGGCGGAGCCACATGAAGTCAGGAGTGCAACTGAATCTCTTGAAAAAAAAAATTCAAAAATGATCATATATATCATATTTTTTTTCAAAAATGGTCATATATTTAGAATTTTTTTTACAAATGACCATATAAGAAAATTTTTTTTAAGAATAACCATCATTTCGAACCTCTGAAAAAAACCGTAAATCTTGAACCCTCCTAGCGAGAATCCTAAATCTGCCCCTGATTACAATGATGAAAATACAATAGCCAGGGAAGGGTCATTTATTTTAGACTAGAGATATTTTGAAGAGAAACTGGAATCAGGACAGATACAGACTACGGGCAGTCACGGATTTTATGTATGTATAACCTACTTCGAGAGGTACTTTTACAAAGCGCTTTTCCTTTATCATTTTCAATTATTAAAGCCCAGAAAAATTCAGCTCAATCCAAAAGTGTACAAATTGCAAAATGGAGGTTATGACTTATGAGTTATCTTTCTTTCTCCAGAGAAAATTGCAACTTCAAATTGACTAAGAAACTAAAATTAATATGCTAGAAAACAAGAGATGATTGGTACATTTTTTCACTTTACAATACAAATCTTAGACCATAAATTACAAAAAGCTAAAGGATGGAGGAGCATCAATAGCATGACATCTTCCTTTAGCAATAAAAAAGAGTAAGGACTAAAAAAAATTAATGCTCTTAAATTGAGATTATGGCCCTTCTTTTGCTGTACGCATATACTACTAGCAACTACTACTTTCAACACTTAAAATACACAGACAGATAAAGAAAGATACAAAAGACAGTTTAAGTTAAGGAAATAAAACCTAGGCTAGTGGGGTATTGGGTGTAAACAAATAAATAAGCACTTTGTCTTTGTGAAAATTAAAATGTTAAGAAGTGAGCAGCCCCACAAAAATACAAAGGCAGTCGAAATTAAATGACCATTATAATTGCGTTAATAGCATGCAACTCAAGTTATGCAAAAACAAATTTAGATTTGAGATCTAATTTTCTAAATATATATCTAGATTCTCGATTCCAAACCATCTCAAAAAGGTCCAAGAATCATCTTTAACGGCCTACAGATTAACAAAAGATCAAATCTAACTCCCACAAGAATAAAATAAAAATGCAACAAAATGAGAATATCTTCTCCAAAACAGAGAGGAAAAAAGAACCTCATTTGATGTGTCATGTTTCTAAATGGTACACAAAATTCCCTCTACACCACCACCACCACCACCACACTCATATATCCTAAGCTTCCTAATCTATTAGTTGTCACACCGATAGCTCTCCTTATAGCCACACAAAAACCTACACAAAAGAGACGCAGGATACGATACGACCAACTATATCCCGAACCGTTAAAAACCATTCAAAAGCCGTGCTGCTTTTAACAACCCGTCACTCGCAATCCGTTACAGCCGTTACATCGCCTAAAAAGCCCGGATATTATCCGCACGCGAAAATACCAACGATATCATACTCACTGCTCCATATCCGTCTGATCAATCACACCTCTCTGGGGTCCACAAAAATAGACGACGGAGGTCTCGCCTTAGTCCAGTCGCCAATCTCCCCATCGCTGTACTCCTCGTTCAACCGCTTCATGCACCACAGATCCGAGAATGATAACCGTCTCCAGTGTGGCACACCAGCGCGAATGGGCTCGCATGCAGCCACTTCCGTAGCCACCAATCCGCACCCGCCTTCTCTCGCCATATTATGAGCGTGAGCACATAGCGCGCGCATTAATTGCTGTGCCTCGGGGCCCACGCCGCCGATACCATACAAAAAGTATACTCCAAACGGCCTGAACAGGTTCGGGAACGATGGGATTTTAAACCGGGGCAACATCCGGTCTATGAACCGGCTCGTACCAGCCAGTGCCCGTACCAGTCTCGAAGCACCTCGTACCTCAAGGTTAAAAGACCTTTTACAGTTCCATACACTCACAACGGCCCATGAGCTTGGAGGTGAGGCTAAGAAGTTTTCAATACCATCCCAACCAAAGCCGTGTTGTTCTGCCGGTACAGCAAGGAAAGTACCAAGGGATAACGGGTTGCTCAACACCAAATCGATGTCATGAGGGAAGAACTCGGTACAGGTGAAGTGGTGTCGGTAGAGAAATTCAGCTTCTCGGGGTGTGAGATGTACCAACCTTACTCTGCGGTGCAAGACCGGTACGCGATGTCGGTACACCGGGTTCACCAAGACTGATGGTGCACGAAATTTTTTGTATCCACACCGTTCTGTGAATAGCTTCACTGATGCGGCGTTGTCTTCGTCAGTTGCCATATAAGAATACTCTGCTCCCATTCGCTTGAACCATTTCTCCATTTGTTGCACCAATTGAAAAGCAATACCCCTTCTCCTGTTATAAATTAGCAAATGCTAACTATTATCAGCCATAATTTCGTGCTAAAACATGTAACTTGATTTACAATGGTGCATGGTGTGAGTTATGAGCTTAAGTACCTGTAAGCAGGGGATACTCTGAGGCCGAGCAGATATGCGACTTTGGTGGCGAGTGGTGTAGACTCGGTGTTATGAGACGACTGGTTATTCCAGTGAAATGGTTTGTGACCACAAGTCACGGTCTTTACACAGCCACGCACCAGGCCTACCGTCTCCCTCAACGGCCCTATTGTTTCTGCCACCTGTAGAAATGAGTTCAAATCAGTATTGCATCAGAAATCAATTAAAATTGAAAACACAAAATTACACGATTACAGAACTGGAAGGCAGTAACTTAGTACTTACCAGCATGAGGTAAGAAGGAGAATGACGTATGCGGCAAAGCGGGTCCCCTAAGAGATCAGTGAAGAGAGAAATCTTCCCGCTAGGACCCACTTCACACTTCCGCTCAACCGATTCTACACTCTCTCTGTCCATAAGAGGATCAAACTCTCGTATTACTATCATCAAACTGTCTTCTTTCATTATCATTTTTAACAAGAAAAAAAAGCGTTGAAGTATACAGCTTTGGCTGTACTTGGGGATTTTATTTCGCTTCTTCGATTTTCTTTTCCCCTTTGTTTCTAGTGAGTAGTAGTTCGTGACAATTAGCGCTTATTTTCGTTGCTGGGTTTAGGTAAGAGAGTAGTAGTTCGTGATCATTGAGAGATGGAGAGAGACATGAAAGGCGCGGTTTAATGAGGGGGGGATAGTTGAAGGAGATCATGTATTTATAGAGGCAGAGAATAAGGAGTGAAGAGGTGGAAGCTAAAGTGTAGTGCGAGACTAAGGGAAGAGATAGTGGGCCCGGACATAAGGATGGATGAACGGATGAGATAACAGTAACACCTTCCTGTGGGCCCGGTTCTTTATCTCGAATCGTCTCCTTTCTCTCTCTCACTACTCAGATCAGATGTCATGAGTTTTGGACGTATGGAGTTCCTTCATCCGGCGCTTGCTTGAACCCGGTTTATATGTTAATTATGAAGAGCATGCTTTCATTATCAATAATCATATTCAATGATTGTCATTTATCAACTTGTTGATGATTCGTTGTTTCCAAAAAATAATTCGTCCAGAATTGAAAATTTTATCTATCGAATTTGGTGTACTTTGTTAGTTTGTTTGACCTATTTTGAAACTTACGTAACACTAATTTTCTCGAAAACAGAGATGTTAGAATTTTACGATACGCGGTGCGTATCTTACAATTTGATACGAGTCAAAAAACGAGAGATACGATTCGATACGAGTAGCGAATTCTAAGGATAAGTCATCATTGCCCAATCACCTCGATGACGATGATTGATGATTATAGTGCTAGTGATAATAATGATTTAAATGATATTGTTAGTTAGTAACAATGGTTATAACATCATAGCTTCTTTTGTTAACAAATATGTCATTTTGTGACTTATTAGAACATAATGCTAGATTATTTTGTTGTTTACTAGAAACAAAGATTGATATTTATGTAAATACCTAAATATACAAAGAAATTATATCGATATCAATTGACATTTATTAATATATTTAAAATTACGATGATTTCTTTAGTTATTTAGATTTTTTATGCGAGATACTAATTATTATAATTCTTTTGTTATTTTAAAAATAACTTAGCATATCTTAACGACACGATATGATACAATACACGATACGATACGAAATCCACCGATACATGATATCTTTTACGATTCAACAAATATGCTCGAAAATATTTGCCAAAGAAGCTTTCTCCATTAGTGATAAAAAGGTACGGTTTAGAGAAATGGAAATTTTGAATCTTTAATCCTACTTGCATGTATTGGTGAGTCATGTTGCTAAATCATAAAGGCACATGAAAAAATAGGTGGTGGGAACCGGTCCATTTCTGGTGTTAAAAATAACAGCTGTGAAAGACAGAAGTAATAGGTTCAGTGCAGCGCCAAGGATCTAATTGATAGACTGGACAGCACGGAACTGGAGAGGATTAGATCATTAATTCAGATTTGCGTGCAGTACAAAATTTACGACGATGGTTGCGGCGCGCCTATGGGTCTCATGCGCCGCGTGTTGTATTCAATGCGCTGTTCATTGGTTACTGTTGTTTTTTTCATTGCGGGTTGATTTAAGCCTTTTTAATGACCCGGTCGCTCGATGATGCTTGTTGTCTGTAACAATGAATCATCAAATCATTAATTAAGACGTTTTATTTCCTACTGAGCTCCCGCCGTCTAAAATTATTTTTAAAAAAATTAGGAGTAGTATAGAATGGTGATTTTTTTAATAATAATTCAAACTCAAAATTTCAAATAAATGTTTACGTTGCGTTGCTTGCGCGTCAATTAATAACTAATATTTGGAAAGAATGAATATTTTGAAATCAGTTTTATTTAATAAGGGTCCTAATAGTATATTGGATTTGTCTTAGTAATAGGATATAATTTTGAATTTAAGTATTTGTTCTCATGTAAAATAGATTGAATATAATTTGGTGTAATTTTTTAATTGTCTGGACCTTGATCAAAACTTTGATAAAATTGAACTTCAAAAAGTTATACGACTTATCAAAAATTGAATGGACAATAATAATAATAATAATAATAATAATAATAATAATAATAGTTCTGTTTCATGGATGTACTATTGCTCATAGTATTATGATTGTCAATTAATCCTTTTATTTTGCTGTAATTTCCAAAAAAAAAAAACATTGACAACACAACCACATGTTATATAACATACTTGTACAAAAACTAGATAACAAAAAATAAAAATATTTTGCAGGCTTGGATTTTTTATATCGAACAAATAATTGCACAGTATTGTACCAGAACATTCTTCACTTCTTTGTTACTAGATGCTAGATATTTGATTACTTGAAGCAGTATATGTACGGACCTTGTTCTTCTATCGCGTGTCGCCTAGACCGTCCAGATGACAATCAGGGAGATTTTAGATCTGGGGTACGAATCACGAGGAAATTGGACGATCCTCTTCGCGTGCAGCGCGATGCCGCGCATCACCTGATCTCGCAGTAAAATTTGTGAAACTAGGAGCCTTAAGTCAATAAAAAACGCTAGTAGTAATATGAATAAGAGAGCTGATATGTAGATACCACCATCAATATTAACTATCAATACACATGTTATTATGCACATTGTTTGAGTTATTATGCACATTATTTGAGTTATTATGCACATTATTTGAGTTATTATACATGTTATTTTTTGTGTTGAAATATTTATGTATGTTATTTGAGTTATTATGCACGTTAGTTTTTTTTGTACTTATGCATGTTATTTGAGTTATTTTGCTTGTTATTTGAGGTATTATGCATGTTATTATGCACATACGTAATAACTTTTTCAGTAAAAAATAATATGCATAATAATTAAAAAAATGTGCCTAATAACTCAACCAATGAGCATAATAAAATCCGTATCGATAATCGATATCAATTGTGATGTATGAGGAACATTTCCCATATATATATATATAATATCAATTTTCTTAAGAACCAACCCATCTTTAACAAAAAAAAAACCAAAAGGAACCCATCAACCCATCATTTATGACGCGTGACCCATCATACGCCGTCCCGATCATGATGTCGATACGCCGTTAATCGCCGCCACCACTGTCATGTGGCGGTTTCTCAAGGACACTCTTCGAATATTCCCATTTAATCGAGGGCGCTACTCACGCCACGCCACCGGTTAGTGGATTAATTCACAATCATGAGATGAGTAGTAATATACGTAAAAATCCTTCGATGCAAATCATTCAACATGGGAAAATTTTCATAAAGGATCGAAGAACGAGTCAGAGTACATGTAATAGTCTAGCGATCATGAAAAAAAATATAAATGGCTGGAAGACGCTACTATTAATCGGCCCCATACTTCCATCCATTATTTTATTATTTTTCTCAGTTTTTCTATTTCTGGGTCTCACTTCGCTGTAGAATTGATCGTCCAGTAGGGCTGCTACTAACAATAGCACCCCTAGGTTTCATTTTAATTTTATAATAATAATAATGATGATGATGATAATAATAAATTAAATAATAATAATAATAAATTAAATAATAATAATAATAAATTAAATAATAATAATAATAATAGTAATAATAAAATTAATAAGTATAACAAAAATAATAAGTATAATAAATAATAAATAATATGTATAATAAGAATAATAATTTAATAAGTATAATAATAATAAAATTAATAAGTATAATAAACAATAATTAGTGTAACAATAATAAAAATAATAAAAATGGAGAAAGTAACAATAAAGAAATTAATAGTAAAAATATTAATGATAATAATAAAATTAATAGCAATATTACTAGTTCAAAACATACGAACAAAAGTCTTCTTGAAAAAAGGAATTGAAAGTGGTTTAAGTACAATTATTGTTGTAGAGTTAATGAAAATTAAGAATGGTCTAGTGGTGGGGCGCAATTTTTGGGGTGCTTGGTTTGGAATAGCTTGTGTTCGAATCCCACTAGGCCTTTCTTTTTTCCAAAATATTAGGAGTGCGACTAATTAAAGTGGTCAATTGCTTCTCAAAAACTCGAGTGCTCACAGTTTTAATCATTTTAGGGGTGCTACTATTAGTCGCGCCCCTGTTTTATCCTTCAGCAATAATTGTGCCACTAACTTCCTCCTAACTTGAGAATATTGTGTTGGAATTGAGACGTCAATTCCAATAAATTAAGTTTGGACTACGTGTTATGTGATTACTACATGTCATCTACTGTCGCTAATGTTGAGAAGAGTAACATGTGGAAATATCGTAAAAGGTGATTAATGTAATATTCAAGACATTATATGTATTTCACCAAGATTTTGGGCACGATTGCATATAGAAAGAAACCAAATTGATTATAATTATTAATGGAATGATTATGATCAATTAAACTATATATGGGTCTTATTGTAGAGTCAGAAATATTGTTGGGCTAAATTCCATTGAGGCTGCAATACAGTAGGGGAAGTTTTGTAATAAATCTGTTGTTTTCAGCGTGATTGATTGCAGCCGCAAAGGATCCCATTGCGGTCGCAAGAGATCTGGCAGAGAGTTGCTAAGTCAGGAATTGCCAAGTCTATTGCGACCGCAATGAGATTCATTTCGGCCGCAAGAAACCTGTTGTAAGGCATGTTTTGACTGCCTAAATTTACCGTTATCTTTCTAATTGGATATTTTAGCTTTTGTACCAAATTCGTGGATATAGGGGTATTGACTTTCAGCATAAATTCCACTGTTGTTAGGGCACATGAGTTATGCATATCCATCCAAATACTATTCCATTGAGTATTGGTACTTCGTCGAGAAGTTCGTGCTCGTTGGAGAAAAGAATTCTTAGGGACGCTACTAATAGTCGTGCCCCTAAGTAATCCTTTTGTGTTTTAACCCAATCTATGACTTTTATCTCCTCAATACTTCTATTCTTCTAAAATTCTCAAAAACCTTCTTTCTCCCCATCCGGCCCCTCTCTACCCCAAACCCTATCCTATCTTCCCTCCACAGCCCCACCAAACTTCTCCCTTTCTCCTTCTCACTTGGTTTTTCTCAACCCTCCTACCCTTTCTCCATTGGTGGACTAAGTTTCTCCTTCCTTCTCCTTCACATCTAGGTTAGTATTTTTTTGGTTAATAATTATGTAAACTATGAATAAATGCAAATAAGAGTTTGTTTAGTCATTGTTGTTGATTATTGGTGATTATTTTTGTTCAAATTATTTGTTATGTGTTTATCAAATTTTCTAGGGTTATTGGCGTAAGTTTTTTAGATTCTTTTTGTAAACGTCTCATGCAAATTATGAGTAAAATGTATATATTAATTTGTTTATTTGTTCTTGTGTATTATTGGTGATTATTGTTTAATTAAGGTTTAGGGTTACAAGTATTATAATTTTTTTTTCATGACCTTCGATTTTAAAATTTATGTGAATATAGTCATGTCAAATGAAAGAGGTAGAGGTAGGGATAGAGGTAGAGGTCATGCGGAGTCCGAACTTTCACCTTGATGTGAGATACTGTATCGAGGTTCATTACTCACGTAGAATCCAACACATGAATCCTGCCGAGCTCATGATGCGGTAATTTTTTTACCTCTTTTGTGAATTTATTTAATCATAGGATTTTAGTACTTATTTTAAGCAATGCTTTTGTTAATAATAGGAGACATTTGTTTTGGAATGCAAGGTCAAGTTCATGATCTTTACTTGCAATGATCAAATACTTTGAATTGTTGAAAGATTTAAATTGGATCATTTGACACAGTTTAGAACAATTAAAATAAATCGATACTTGATAATGATCATTGTGGAAAGATGGAGAAGAGAAACTCATACTTTCCATTTTCTAACGGGTAAGATGACGATAACCCCAGAAGATATACTTCGTTTGTGGGGTTTACTGGTGGTCGGAAGCAGTAATTGTTACTGTAGATGATATGTGGGATGAAGGCCCCCTGTTCAATTTCATATGAGTAGGGATTGGTTGCGTCAACCGTGACAAGAGAAAATAAGGAGATGATGACATGCGTCATCTTATTGCACATTTACCCAACAATGCCGAGATAAAAGAAGTTGAGCGATATGTTCGGGTATACATGTTAGACTTGTTCTCCTCAATCATGTTTTCGGACCACTCCGACTATATTCAAACAATGCGAATTCAGTTCTTGATCGACATAAATGATCCATCATGTTATAGTTGGGGTATGACAGTTCTTGCAAGTATTTATCGTGCTTTGTGTCTTGCATCCGATAAGAATAACGATAAAATTGTGGGTCCTTTGTTGTTATTACAAATGTGGGTTTGGGCCTGATTTTCTATCGGATGACCACAAATGAAAAACATTCCTTTCTATGGGGAATTGCCTTGTGGGGCATATTGAATGGGACCAACTCACGAGTACGATGATGAGACAGACAAGAGCATCACATTATACAGGTATCTTATAAATATTTTGCCCTTAATTAAATAAGCAATTAATATTGTTTTCAATATTATGTCCGTAAATATTGTGTTCATCTTTTTTTCATAAAGGTGACGTTTTGAGACACTGCGTGCGAATGATGTTGATTGGTGGTCGTATGATGCCTTCATGGAAGACTTGTCCCAAATATATCAGGATGAAGAACAACACCACGTCTTCCATTACAATGGACCCTTGATCTGCATGTGGATCGTAGAGTGGTACACGCCAAAACGGGTGTGGCGACAATTTGAAATGTCCCAAACGATACCACCTCCAATGTTACCACCCGAATCAAACCGTCTTTGTCAGATAAATCATTTGAAGAAGTACCAAACAAAGATTCGGAGGTATTCCATGCCAAGAGGGTAAACAATTAGGAGCATCGCTCCGAACACTTGTCGAAGTGGGATACGATTTTCTCGAGTCAGCATGGCATCATTGCTTGGCATGGCTCAATCGCGAGGGGATGAGAACCATATTATGACTTGCGTAAACTGTCCAACGAGCTTATGTAATGGTCGGACATGACACCACGCCTTACTTCAATGGTCTTTCACCACGTGTGGCAAAGTCATGCAACAAACATAATTGGAGGCATTTTTTACGAGTTATGTGAGTTACTAATTAATGTATGAATGTGCTCAACAAATTTCTTTTGTAGGTGATTTGTAATTTGGCTCTTGCTAGATATGCCATTGGAGCTTTGGGCAATCGAACACTGAAGGCTTTTGCGAAGCGCATTCTCAGAACTTGTCGGGACAACATTGAAGATGTGTAGCATGGGCATATTTTTAACAATTTGATGCAAGAACACGAACCCAAAAATGATGACTTGCAGCCGATGCTAGCGGAGCATGTGCCTTTTCGGCCTTAATAGTATGAATGGTTGGATCAATTAGTTGGTGACGAGCTTGCAAGTCAAATGCCACAGGATCCTTTGTTTGAATTGTCGTACCTCCAATTATCACAAGAGGGTATATGGGAGATGGGACAATCCTCGCTAGGTGAACAATTTGAACCTGAGTCATCCAGTCAAGGCACCAACCAAAACGCACCATAGCCCGAACCAAGGCACACCACAAGAAATTCTAGAGCTCTAGAGCCCTTCACTCCATCGGATTATGATCATGGACGTGCTCGCGGTCATGGACGGCGTGGATGAAATCATTGTTTTTTAATTAGAACTTGTGAACTTGTGTGCTTGTTTGAAAACTCTATTAATCCTTGAAGTTTGTATTAACTGATAATAAAATTTATTATCTTTCATGCTTCTTTAGTATGTTTCACTATCTTTTATTATGTTCTGTTGTGTACTTGAATAATTTTAAATGAATATTAGTACCTTTAGTTTGTCAATTTGACGTCAATTAATCCCAAAATGTTTGAAGTTGTCAGTTTTAACTAGGGGCACGACTATTAGTAGCGCCCCTGATATCTATTGGTCATTGGATAGTGGACCCATATTGCCCAAAATTTGAGGCGCGACTAATAGAAGTGCCCTTAAAATGATTAAAACTGGGAGCGCTCGGGTTCTTTGAGAAACAATTCACCACTTAGGGACGCGCCCCTAATATTCTGGACAAAAAGAATGGTCTAGAGTGGGATTTAAATCCAAGTCATTCCAAACCAATCACCCCAGCAATTGCACCTCACCACTAGACCATTTTTATTTTTCGTTAACTCTACAGCAATAATTGTATTTAAACCACATTAAATTCCTTTTTTCAAAAAGACTTTTGTTCATATGTTTTGATTGTTATTATCATTAGTATTTTTATTAATGTTATTATTATTTAATAATAATAGTTATTGTTAGAATTATTTTAATTATTATTTTAATTATTATCATTATTATTATAATTATTATCATTATTATTATAATTATTATCAGTATTATTACTGCTATTTTTATTATGAAGTATTGTTATTATTATTTTTTATTCACTTTGAATTATTATTATTATTGTTATTGCTATTGCTATTGCTATTATTGTTATTATTTTATTAATATTGTTATAGTTAATATTATTTTATTATTATTATTATTAATATTATTATATATTATTGTTATTAAGCTTGAACAAAAATTAAAATGAAATATGGAGATGGTACTGTTAGTAATGTCTCTACAGGAGGATCAATTCTGCTATTTGTAGGACTCATAAAAGAGAAAAAATGAGAAAAAAAATAAAATAATGAATGAAAGTCAGAGACGCGATTAATAGTACCGTCTCCGACCATTTGTTAAAATTTCCAGATGCGCTAAATCATTGTATTACTCTTTATGAAAATTGTCCTTCAACATGGGGACAAATCTAATGAAATAACATAATGAAGCCAAAGCGTGTCAAAACAACCGAACACCATCCATTCCTTTTTGGGGGCAGCTGTTGGTACCTAAATACATCATGAGCAATATCTCTCTTTTTTTTTCTTTTGGAAGGCAAATCTGAAGTGATGCTCTATACGACAAATAAGTAGCCTGATACACTCACCTGGGGCTTGAATGATCATCTGTGTTTGCCTGTTTGGATTCTAATCAATTATTATTTTTATTTTTAAATCATGTGAGAGTCGAGCGAATTATAAAAATATGGCTATTTATTTTGGGCCAAACAGTTCAGATCGATTACGTCAGGCAAAGTTTATCTGAACAAGCACATTCATCCATTTTCTTTTCTTTTTTCTTTTTAGGAAAAGAAAACTAGTTTCAATTTAGACAATTTGTTTCATAAAGAATTCCTCAGATCTATTGGAGTGCGTATGGTCTAATGTTGCTCCTTTTATTCTCTTCACTTTGATTTTCATGGAAAATTGGGTAGTGATTTTTTTCTTAATTCATGCTTATTGAATTACACCACACACAATACATACCTCAATCCAACTCCTTAAACGAAACTTGAATTTCAGACTTCTTTTATATCAGATAGACAAATTTGATAAAATGAGTAGTGACTTAACACTTAAATGTGTTTCTGAGAGCTAATAAAATATAGGGACTTACTAACTGTTCTCATCTATTGTCCTTCTTATTAGTCCTCCAACTATGATAATTGACTGTAATGATTTACTGTAAATGATTGGATGATTTTTGTTTTTTTACTAGTGTTGACTTTTTGTTGACCAGAGTTGCTTTTTTGTTGAACAAATTTGACTTCTCATTGACCAGAGTTGACTTTCTATTGACCAATGTTGACTTTTTGTGGACCACACAAATCTTTATACCAAATTCTGCAAGTCTTAATACTGCTATTACAAATTTTAATACTACTATAACAACTATTTTAGCATGCGTCTCTCTCACGTGTTGACTTTCTATTTACCAACCTCTTTGCATACAAGTCTTTATACGAACTTCTACAAGTATTTTTACTGCTATTACAAGTCTTAATATTAGAAAAATAATTAAATAAATAGATTTATTAGCTTCACAAATTTTATGAGTCTTCTATGGATAAAAAATTAAATTCAAATTGATTGTATTCGTTGATCATTATGAATAATTGTGCAATCAAGTTGATTTTGCATCGATAGTAGTAAAACCAAGTTAATTTTGATCCATAGCAGAATTTGCCAAAACATAATCTCAATAATTAACATAAAAAATTACAAATTACCAGAATTTCTGACAAGTCTTAATACTAAAACACCTAGTTTGAATATTTCCTACATCAAGTCTTAATACCAACCATCACATCTATGTATGTTTATTTCAGCAAGTTATATTCCAAGAACAAGTCTTAATATCAAACAAAACGAATCTGCATATCTCATCCACAAAGTCATTTTACCAGACACAAACTACTCTTGGTTATAACCCAGATGATATTGTGCCCAATAACTGCATCAAACCAAACAAGTGTTAATAACAATAACATGCAAGTCTTAATATTAACTCAATCAAGATTGAATATTGAGATAAGTCTTTATACTGAAAACTACATTTCAGTATATATTACATAACACAACTCTAAAAGTAAATCAATATGAAAGAAAATTAAATTAACTTTATTAGTCTATATTTTGACACGATATTAACAAGGTCGAATATTGAAATGATCAAGGCCATATAGTACATGAAACAAGTTTTTTTGTTGAACTACATTTTTTATATATATTATACCAAATAAATGTTAATAACCATAACATTCAAGTCTCAATATTAACTCAAATAAGATTTAATATTAAACAAGACTGAATATTGAAACAATCAAGATCATATAATACATGAGACAAATATTTATACCGAAAACTGCATTTTAGTATAAATTAGATAACATAGTTCTAAAAGTAAATTCATATGAACGAATATTAAATCAACTTTATTAGTCTATATTTGACACAATATTAAATAAGATTGAATATTGAAATGATCAAGGTCATATAGTACATGAAACAAGTCTTTTTGTATTGAGATATACATTTCAATGTATATTATAAAGAAAGGAAATATTATTAGTCTATATTTTACACAAGACCATATAGTACATGAACCAAGTCTTTATACTTTATAACAGCTCAACATAGTTTTGATATGTAACATTTGTAGTACTAATATAACTTTCACCAAGTCTTTATATTTACATGGCAAGTCATAATGTTAATAAAATTTAAGTCTTTATACTAGCTAAAAGAAGCAAATTCTAAATGTTGAATTTTTTTATTGTAATAATGGTCTAACAAAAACTTGATATCTTAATAATTTGTATATATTATCATATTTTCAAATCAATATCGACAAGAAAGCTCTCTAAAAACTCATTTTCATGCATTTTCACCTATTTTCAAGATAACTCTTGATAAAACAATTGTCATTATCTGGTACCTATTGTATGTTCTGAAGATGCTATACCCAAGATGCTAATTGATGCACTACAGCACAATAGGCTATCTGCGACCGGTAAATTGGTCGCAGAAAGCTCATTTACGGTCGCAGATGTGCAACTGCAATGAGGACCGGTCGCGCATGAATCTGTCGCAATTTGCTCCTCGCAGGTACTCAATGCTGACGTCATCCGGTCGCAAGTGATGTCACATTCGGTCGCAGATGGCTATATGCTGACATCACATGGATTCACCTTTTGCTACCAGAATACGGTCGCAGATAGTCTTTTGTACAGTCGCAGGTCTACTTTTTCTTCGCATGTTTCATTTAATGAACCCATTTTGTTCCAGACTAGTCTCATAAATTATATATTAACCATAAATCTATCTAGTACTTCTCCCTTTCCACGACAAATGAATTACAATATTTAAGCCACAAATATAACTTCATTGTTATAACAAAGTACAAGTACAAAATACACAAAACATCAAAAACAATAACTGTTATCATAAAAGTAACACTGATGCAACAATATATAGAATATCATGTCTAATCACATGAAATCTCAATATTACATGCCAAAATGTCAAAAATCTAATTCCCTAAATAAAGCAATTCCAATTCCAAACAAGGGTATGTTAAAGCTAGCTTGATCAAGGGCAGTGAGTGAACCCAAAGTAGATCAATGCCCATTTTTCCAAAGAGTCCTTACCAGATTTTATATTTCCATTACAGTCCATCGGTTCGAATGGACCACCTATTGCATCAGTACCAACTGATGACTCCGGCTTCACAGAATTAGTTCTTGATTTCAATTCTGCTTTGATAGGAACAAAAAGTAACTATAAATCAAACTTCTGACATTTGCTATTATATAAGTGTGCAACTCCAAGAATTGATTGGAACACTTGAAATGTCAACCTCATGTATCAGATTTGCCAAATTAAACCTATTTGGAGTGTACAAAAAAATGCCTAGAGCAAAATCCAGAAATTCCTCAACGGTCCCAGAACTGCCAATGTTTACAAATGATTATAAGCATTGCAATTTTATGTCATTAACTCCTATGTAAATTTGAGAAGCAATTAACACAGTACATATTGTCAGTCAGTGGTAGCATAACTTTTTTCAGAATTTGTAAGACAATAACCAAAAATAAGAGAAACTGGCATAAATAAATTTTTCAAGGATCAAGATCAAAATGCAAATTATTGCAATGTTTCGGATAATAATGGAAACTATGGTATTTCAGGATAATTTGTATCATTTACTTCAATTCACAAATCTTCTAGCACTGCTAACACGTGACAGTAACTATATAAGAAAGTAATTACGTACTCACCCGGTCACCCCTCCACGAACATCTTTCTTTGAAGAATCAGTTTGCCTGATCCACCATCTCCTTTGGCTTTGTCGTTCTTAGATTTTTGTGCAAATAAGGCTAAATTTGTCATTCTTAAATTGGCCTTCTTAAAAACAGTAATTAGAATACAGTTAAAATTTGTGCAAATAAGGCTATATTCCTGAAATTAAGAAAGCAATGCTACCCTTCTGTATCAGTAACGGATACAGATTCTGGTTATGGTGGTGAGAGAGCAACTAATAATAGGGGAGATTAAACAAATTTCACAAAGACTAACAAATAGAACAAATTAAACAAAGAATAAGGATCTCTTTCAGTCTCGCATTAAAACAAGTTTCATTAAATTAGTACTATTACCTGTTTTCCCTATTTTACAAATTCGGTACCAGTTTTCTTCTCATTGAGCTATGCATCTAAATTTGGAATAAAACAACATTAGTGTAACAAGTGGTGCATCTGAAAGGACCAACAGACTAGAAACCAATAAGAATCCAAATTACACTTTGGAGGCAACAAACAACACCAGATTTGTTCATGAATCAATCAAGCTAATAATCAAGCGACAAATAATATAAAGCAAAATTTTCTCAGCCATTAATGGCTAATTGAAATTAAATAAAATAAACTTGAAGAAAAGGAAACAAAGAAAGTACCACGCTGTGACAAATCAAGCAAGAACCTCCAGCTTAGCCTTCACCCTACCTGCCTGTAAAGAATCATTGCCAGATAGAATAGAGAGTTCACTTCCTGTTACTTAATAGCATGCTACATACTCCAAACTCCTTGGATTTTGCACCTATTTCGAAAAAATGTATATTATTATTTATAGTTTCTCAAGAAAGACATGCAACATTGTCGATTAAATAGCAGAGTTGATCAGCCATGAAGAAAGAATTATGTGTTTGTGCATGATGTCCCGCTAGGGTATAGGCTTTTAAAAACCTCAATTACACTCAATTCAGTCGCAAGCACACGACTACGTCAAGTATAGATTGGGTATCGTATCCACAGGGACGGAGACTTAGACCAAACCAGACTCGGTTCAATTCCAATTCTCAAACAGGTAGAAAATGGGGGGGGGGGGGGTTTGTAACAAGTTTTTAGTCACAATTCAAGCAGTAAATAACTAAAGTAAACAGACAATAAAACAGTAACAAGTCAAAAGCAATCAAAGATAAAAGCGTCCCAGGGGTTTCAGGTCAGATAAGGCTCTGGATGCCCTGCTTGCGACCCGCATGATCTCTCATGCGGCTCGCAAGTCAGGGGTCACTTGCGGCCCGCATGATTTCTCATGCGGCTCGCAAGCAACTCTCTGGATCAGATTTGATTGTCGTGACTGGTTCCTAATCAACAGTTCTAATTGAATTCCCTCAACTCTTGTGTGTTGGTCGTTCAACAGAGGTATGCAGAAGTAAGAACCCTTAGGTTTATCTCTAAATCCTAAGTTTATTTGGACGATTTCTAGGGTTAGTCTAATCTCTCGATTAAACACAAGATTCCCTTTCGGGCTTTCTCGGATCTACACAATCAACCCAAACAATTCAAGAACAAGTGTTGGTCAGTTGATGTTCATAACCACACTGGATTTGGCCTTAATCCACGGGTTTTACCAAGCAAACAAACAAGCGTTCAAGAAAAGACACACAATTCATTCAATCCAAATAAAAATCACAATAATCTACTAATAAAAACAATCATCCATCACAATATCTTTCCCTAGCCCCAAAGGGACTAGGGACTACTCATCCATACAGCAAACACACAAAACAAAATCAGAAAAGTAAGAGTTCATAGCGATAAAACCCTTAGACTTCAGAATCTGCCTTGCAGGGGGTCTTCACGGGCTTGGATCTCTCCAATGGTGTGAAGGACCGAGGTAGAACAGTGCTTCAAGGCCTTCTCAGGTCTCTAGTGGACAAGACGGCGCCCCTAGGTCTCAGAATGCGAACCCCCTGAAAGACCTAGAAAGGGGTAAATATAGCCTGGAGGCGCTGGAAGTTACCATAACTGACTTGCGGCCCGCATGTGAAGCTATCTTGCTGGCCGCAAGAGGAATGGAATGTGCTCAGTCAGCTGCCGCTCTAATCCAAGGTCCGTAATCGCTCAAAATGCATCCAAATGCCCCGTGTACCTGAAATAAGACCAAAGAAGAGCAGTGACCAAGAACAAGGCAGATAACAAGTCTAAATGCATATAAAACACAGATTTTAGGATGAAACTGGGTACAAGTCAAGGCAAATATGTGCATATAAATGCAACGCATCAATTCCCCCCAAGCTAAACCCTTGCTTGTCCTCAAGCAAAAAGTATAAGTCCAAAGGTGCAAACCGTACTCAAATTTCAATCCTAAATCCCGTCTAAACTAAGACCTAGGTACCATTGAGAGTTCTGCCAACAAAACCCTAGAATGGTCAAGTTGACTCCTTGGTTTGGTTTCAACTAGAACGATTAAAGATTGGAAGCTGTTTGGGTCGTCGATTGGAGGTCTTATTCACCACACAAGCAGATTTTTGTTTTAATGAAAACAAATCCTAATCTACATGCAATTGAGTTTTTAAATTGGAAGGGTATTAGCACAAACAATCACCCTTATCCCGACATTGTTGGAATTTACAGGAATTACCAATTCACTTCCATTAAACCACGAGACTCTACTCGAGGACCAAAGTGCAATTTTACCCTACAAAAAGGTATATTGTCAAGTTGCAAGAGTTCAACTCCACCTCGGGCTTATCTTTCCACTTGAACTTGTTATTTGAAATAAAAGAAGTGTTTTTTTTTTTTTTTTTTTTTTTTTTTGAAGCAACGTAGTTTCCAAATTTCCAGTCTAGGAAGATTTGGACGCTATGATATATCTAGACCTTGCAAGGTGGTACGGTCAGTACAAACTTACTCATAGCTCCCGCTAGCGGAGTAGTACCCTTGTTCCAGTACTAGAACATAGATGTTGCATTTTATTTTTATTTGTTTTTGTTGTTTTTAGTTTTTGAAATTGTCAAGTTCAAATGGGTGGAAAAGCCTTTGGTAAGCGGTTACTTGCAACAGGACTCAACCAGAATAGGAACCCTTTTCAGGTACTCGTAGGTTAATGGAAACAATCAAGTTATCCTGACCAAAACATCGTAAAATCAAATACCAATTCGATGAACAAGGGATAGTTGTGCTAAACTCTTCCGATTTAACAACTCTTATTTATATACACAATTTTTTTTTTTTTTTTTTTACAATGCAAGTGATGAATTAAAACATGAATGCGGAGCATATTTTTGTGTGCTATGTGGTTATACCATCCAAACTCACCAAACTTGTTCCAATGAGGGTCAAAACCAAACCATCAAATCAAAAATAGGTTGGTAAAACAATCAATTTGTACCATTTACATTCTACTCCTAAATTAAATTACACTACTCCTAAAAGAAAAGAAAAAGTGGAAAAGTAAAAGTGTTTCTACTCCCCCCCAAGCTGAATCATGCACTGCCCTCAGTGCACAAAACCATAGATAGAAAACGTAAAATAAGGATAAGTAGAACACAACCTGAAAAGCTCAGGCAGATGGGTCAGAAGGACCAGATGGGCCCGCACCAGGGTCGCCTCTCCTGCGCTCCAACCCGAAGGAAGCGAACTCCACCTCTAGAATGGGCTATTGTGGCATCTCACTACGTCTCGTGATGTTCCCGGTTCTTTGGCACTGATTGCATGAAAGTACAAAAGAGTGTGCATCCTTGAAGATAGTCAGCCAAAAGAAACCTGACTCTTCATTTGGCACACAACGCCGAAAAATCCCATCAATACCTACCTTGAAGAGAAAAGGCTCTTCCCAAAAATAGTACTTGATGTCAGCCTTAAACTTCTTCCTCTGTTGGTAAGTCATGCCTGGGGGATAAACACCTACAACAAGAAAGTTAGCAAAATCTACATACCATGGTAACGGTGCAGGTTTCAGCGAAGAAATGTGCTCTGTCTGCGTCACTTGCGGGCGGCAGGAGAGATGTCCTTGCGGTCCGCATGACTGTCCTTGCGGGTCACAAGAAGTAGAATCGTTGAAGGCTATGAGGGTGTAGAGTTGCTCTCCTGGAATCGAATCATCAATTGCAATGTTGTTTTGGGCCTCTCCTTTCCAATGCAAACGAGAGAGGTGATCTGCAACCGAGTTTTCCGATCCTTTCTTGTCCCTTATCTCAATGTCAAACTCCTGCAACAAAAGAATCCAACGGATAAGACGTGGTTTGGCATCCTTTTTGTTCAGAAGGTACCTGAGTGCAGCATGGTCGGTGTAGACAATGATCTGAGAGCCGACCAAGTAGGAGCGAAACTTCTCAAGGGCGAACACCACAGCCAAGAGCTCCTTTTCGGTTGTGGTGTAGTTGACCTGTGCTGGATCAAGGACCTTGCTCACGTAACAGATGGCTACGGGCTTCTTGTCCTTCCTTTGCCCAAGAACTGCACCCACGGCATAATCGCTGGCATCACACATGATCTCGAAAGGCTGGGTCCAATCAGGAGGCTGCAAGATAGGTGCTGAAACGAGTGCCTCCTTCAACCTGAGAAAAAACTTAACACACTCATCAGAAAAGACAAAATTATTATCCTTTACCAAGAGATTCGTCAAAGGCTTGGCGATTTGAGCAAAGTCCTTGATGAAACGGCGGTAGAAGCCGCAATGACCAAGGAAGCTACGCACATCCTTGACGCTGGTCGGTGTGTAAAGCTTCTCAATGATCTCAACTTTCGCTTTGTCAACCTCGATGCCACTGCTTGTCACTCGATGTCCTAAGACGATGCCTTCCTGCACCATGAAGTGACATTTCTCCCAATTGAGAACCAGATTGACCTCCTCACATCGCTGCAAAACCTTACAAAGATTGTCCAAACAAGAATCGAAAGAAGTACCACAAACAGAAAAGTCATCCATGAAAATTTCAACCTCTTTTTCAATGAAAGCAGAGAAGATTGCCATCATCGCCCTTTGGAATGTAGCTGGCGCATTACACAAGCCGAATGGCATCCTTCGATAAGCAAAGGTGCCATAGGGACATGTGAATGTCGTCATCTCCATATCCTGAGGATGAATGGGTACCTGAAAGAAGCCTGAATACCCGTCAAGGTAGCAGAAGTGAGTGTGATTCACAAGACGCTCCAACATCTGATCCACAAAAGGGAGCGGGAAATGGTCCTTGCGAGTCGCAGCGTTGAGTTTGCGGTAGTCAATGCACATCCTCCATCCCGTCGTGGTGCGCATTTGGACCATCTCACCCTTTTCGTTCTTGACGACTGTTGCTCCACCTTTCTTTGGCACTACGTGCACTGGACTCACCCATTTGCTGTCTGAGATAGGAAAAATGATGTTAGAATCAAGCAATTTAAGAATTTCTTTCTTCACTACCTCTTGAAGAATTGGGTTGAGTCGCCTTTGATGTTGCACTGAAGGTTTGTGCCCTTCCTCCAGGTGGATGCGGTGTGCACAAATGGCTGGACTAAGCCCCTTGATGTCTTTGATCGAGTACCCAATGGCACCCCTGTGAATCCTCAGTTTCTCCAGTAGCCTTGACGTCTCGTCAGTGCTCAAATGAGTGCTCACAATCACTGGAGAAGACCTGTCAGAATCAAGGAACTCATGCCTCAAATTGGCGGGGAGAGGCTTGAGTTCGGGCTTACTCGCATCTGTAAGTGGTGGTGTGCGATCTGCTGAAACCTCATGAGATTCGCATAGCATGCGTTCTGGTTCATCTGTTGAGATTTCGGCTGCAAAGACTGCTTCTTCACTGTTCAGTTCAATTGGCTCTCTGCTGGGCGCATGCTTGGCATCCTTGCGGGCCGCAAGCAATGGCATGCGGGCCGCAAGCTGTCCTTCCAGAGTGCTCAGCTCATCCTGAAAGCGGGATAAAAAGTCAAAGTGATACCTGAGCGAGCCCTGGGTCTGCTCGAGAAAGTCTTCCTGCTGCACTTCAGCGACCAACTCATCAATGACATCAACTCAATAGCAATCGTTAGGTGAATCGGGGTACTTTACTGCCTTAGCAACTTGAAACTGCACTCTTTCACCCCCGATCCTCATGGTGAGAGTTCCTTCATATGTATCGAATATGGTTCTGGCTGTCCTGAGGAAGGGACGCCCTAGTATGACCGGCACATCCTTGTCCTCGTCCATCTCCATCACCACAAAATCTCCTGGAACAAAGAACTTTCCCACCTGAACGGGCACATTTTCCACTATTCCCATTGGTAAGCGCACTGAAGAATCTGCAAGCTGCAAAGTCATACGAGTGGGCTTGAGCTCACCCACACCTATCTTAAGAAAGATGGTGTGAGGCATGAGACTCACACTTGCCCCCAAATCACACAAAGCTTTCTCGATAACCGCTTTACCAATGGTGCAAGGAATAGTGAACTTACCTGGATCGCCAAGCTTTGGAGGTAGCTCGCGACTCACCGCTGCACTACATTCAAGGTTCAGTTGCACGCTCTTGCATTCCTTCAGGCTCCTCTTGTTGGATAGGATGTCCTTGAGAAACTTGGAGTAGGAAGGCATCTGCATAAGCGCATCAGTAAAAGGAATGGAAATGGTGAGTTGTTTCAATACCTCCATAAACTTGGAAAACTGCTCATCCAAACGAGTCTTGGCGAGCCTCTGAGGGAACGAGACAGGTGGTCTGTAAGGTGGAGGTGTCTCTGCTGATTTCCCTTTGTCCTTACTCTAATCGGTTGCTGGTTGCACGTCCTGACCTGCCTGCTGTTCTGCCTCTGTCTGTGTCTCTTGCGGGCCGCATGAGGGTCCTTGCGGGCCGCAAGTATTGTCTGCTGGGCTGTTTGCAGCTGAAGAGCCTGCGGATGTGCCCTGATGTGATCCTTGCGGGCCGCATGATGTTGTTTGCGGGCCGCAAGTAGAGTCGCTGGGAGCTGTTTCTTTTGTCGGCTGATCTATTTCTTCCGGCATAGAGGGTCCAGTGTACTCCGTGCCGCTCCTCAAGGTGTGAATTACCTTAACCTCTCCCTGGGGATTGATTGGTTGGCTTGGCAACTTGTTCTTGTCTGTTGCACTTGAGGAACCGCTTTGGTCACCGACTCCAAGTCTCGTCAGCTTCTCATTCATTGCCTGCAATTGCTCAAACAGTATTGAATTCATCTTCCCTTGCTCGTGCATGAAGTCAGTCACATGTTGGAGCACAGAATCTTGCTTGGGTTGATTGAATTGGGTTCTGTTGTTGAAGGGTTGAGCATTGCGGTTTTGGCCTTGGTTTGGAAAGTGGGTGTTG
Organism: Eleocharis quinqueflora; assembly: GCA_964058865.1. Lineage (NCBI taxonomy): Eukaryota > Viridiplantae > Streptophyta > Magnoliopsida > Poales > Cyperaceae > Eleocharis > Eleocharis quinqueflora. The sequence continues at coordinate 55,617 of CAXKVX010001864.1, read as the reverse complement.
TTGTAGAAGGTTCGGTTTCCACTTCCTTGCCCTTGCTGCTTTGGCGGAACTTGGTTTTGGTAACGTGAGGAGTTGTTGTTGATGTAGGACCCAAAAGTGGCCTTATCGGGTCTTTCCCTCCATTGTTGTTGGTTCTGCAAGACCCAACTTTGTCGATCATTTTGGTCAGATGCGTAGGAGCGGGAGAAAGGTGGTTTTGGAAAGAAGGAGGGCTCGGCATTGAGAGAATTGACTTGCCCTATGTCTCCTTCGGGTTGTGCAAGTGGACATCCTTCATAGACGTGTGTCTCATCTCCACAAAGAGCACAAGCTTGCACTTGCAACATCTTGGAAGACGCCTTCTGCTTGTCCATCTGGTTTTGAAGAGCATCAATCTTAGCTTGCATCAAGGCTAGCTGATCGACCTCATACCTGCCACCCGAACCACGGATTGTCTCCCTGTTGGACCACTGCTGCTGCTGTGATAACCGCTCAAAGAGATTGAGAATTTCTTGAGGCTCCATATCAACAATAGTCCCACCTGCACTGTAATCAACAAGCACACGACTCTGAGGGGTTAGACCATTGTAAAAAGCATCAACAAGCATAAAATCACTCAGATTATGGTGTGGGCAAGACTGAAGCAACTGGTTAAACCTATCCCATGCATCACTAAGGGTTTCATCATAAATCTGCTTAAAAGCAGTGATCTCACCCCTAACCTTGGCAGTTCTCTTAACAGGGTAGTACTTGGCCAAAAAAAGATTAGACATAGCAGGCCAGGTACCAACTGAGCCTTTAGGGAGAGAGTTAAACCAGAATTTCGCTTTGTCCTTGAGGGAGAAGGGAAACAAAGCTAGCTTCACATATTCCATGCTTGCCATTGCGCACTTCACGGTTTGGCAGCATTGAACGAAGTTGTTGAGATGCTCATGCGGGTTCTCCATCTCCAAGCCGTGAAAGCATTTCTGCTGAATGAGGTTGACGATGCCAGAACCAAAGTTAGGAGTATCTCCAACCAGTACTGGTAGGCGAATGGGTCCTTGTGCATCATCAGCCCTCGGAATGTGATAGTCCTTTAAAGTGCGCGGAACGAATTGCTCATCGTTTACCCTCGCTCCATCTCCATCATTGGGAATTTCAATGTTTGGAGGATCCGTACGATTTGCCATGACAGATGCTTCCGATGGAGAAGGGACGGAGATTGGTTCAGGTATCACAGTCGGGTTCGGTTTCCTGGCACCACTCCTCAAGTTGTAGTCACCAACAGGGGGAAGCTTGCCCAGTTTGAACACCTGAAACAATCAAAGAAAGATTGAAGAGAAAAAGTTAGAATCAGAAAAGAAGTAAGAGTTAAGTTCAGAATAAATACTGCCGTCCCCGGCAACGGCGCCAAAAAGCTTGATGTCCCGCTAGGGTATAGGCTTTTAAAAACCTCAATTACACTCAATTCAGTCGCAAGCGCACGACTACGTCAAGTATAGATTGGGTATCGTATCCACAGGGACGGAGACTTAGACCAAACCAGACTCAGTTCAATTCTAATTCTCAAACATGTATAAAATGGGGGGGGTTTGTAACAAGTTTTTAGTCACAATTCAAGCAGTAAATAACTAAAGTAAACAGACAATAAAACAGTAACAAGTCGAAAGCAATCAAAGATAAAAGCGTCCCAGGGGTTTCAGGTCAGATAAGGCTCTGGATGCCCTGCTTGCGACCCGCATGATCTCTCATGCGGCTCGCAAGTCAGGGGTCACTTGCGGCCCGCATGATTTCTCATGCGGCTCGCAAGCAACTCTCTGGATCAGATTTGATTGTCGTGACTGGTTCCTAATCAACAGTTCTAATTGAATTCCCTCAACTCTCGTGTGTTGGTCGTTCAACAGAGGTATGCAGAAGTAAGAACCCTTAGGTTTATCTCTAAATCCTAAGTTTATTTGGACGATTTCTAGGGTTAGTCTAATCTCTCGATTAAACACAAGATTCCCTTTCGGGCTTTCTCGGATCTACACAATCAACCCAAACAATTCAAGAACAAGTGTTGGTCAGTTGATGTTCATAACCACACTGGATTTGGCCTTAATCCACGGATTTTACCAAGCAAACAAACAAGCGTTCAAGAAAAGACACACAATTCATTCAATCCAAATAAAAATCACAATAATCTACTAATAAAAACAATCATCCATCACAATATCTTTCCCTAGCCCCAAAGGGACTAGGGACTACTCATCCATACAGCAAACACACAAAACAAAATCAGAAAAGTAAGAGTTCATAGCAATAAAACCCTTAGACTTCAGAATCTGCCTTACAGGGGGTCTTCACGGGCTTGGATCTCTCCAATGGTGTGAAGGATCGAGGTAGAACAGTGCTTCCAGGCCTTCTCAGGTCTTTGGTGGACAAGACGGCGCCCCTAGGTCTAAGAATGCGAACCCCCTGAAAGACCTAGAAAGGGGTAAATATAGCCTGGAGGCGCTGGAAGTTACCATAACTGACTTGCGGCCCGCATGATGTGGCTTGCGGCCCGCATGTGAAGCTATCTTGCTGGCCGCAAGAGTGGCTTGCGACCCGCAAGAGGAATGGAATGTGCTCAGTCAGCTGCCGCTCTAATCCAAGGTCCGTAATCGCTCAAAATGCATCCAAATGCCCCGTATACCTGAAATAAGACCAAAGAAGAGCAGTGACCAAGAACAAGGCAGATAACAAGTCTAAATGCATATAAAACACGGATTTTAGGATGAAACTGGGTACAAGTCAAGGCAAATATGTGCATATAAATGCAACACATCAGTGCACTTGATCAGTAAATTCATATTTTGACAGTGCCATTTTAGAAAATCTATACAACAAACTAAATATTAGTTTCAGTTCTGTCTTGGTACATAAACAACATAATAGGGCCAATTATGTCTAAGAGTGGTACAAATTTTGTTCTCTAATTTCCCGAATGTGTACGAATTTGGTTGTTTAACATGTCTACCACTCCAAGTATTTGAATTTACTGATAGAGATTGAAGTTATACATCATAAGATGAGATCAGCTAGATTTATTCATGAATCAATCAAGGTAATAATCAAGCGACAAATAATATAAAGCAACCTTTTCTCAGCCATTAATGGCTAATTGAAATTGAATAAAATGAACTTGAAGAAAAGAAAACAAAGAAGGTACCACGCTGTGACAAACCGAGCAAGAACTTTCAGCTTAGCCTTCACCCTACCCGCCTGTAAAGAATCATCGCCAGAGAGGATAGAGAGTTCACTTCTAGAGAGAGAGAGGGAGTGAGAGTGAGAGTGAGAGAGAGAGCAGAAAAATTCAAAATCTAGAAGGATGAAGAGAGAAAGTTCAATACCTAACCAGAAAGGATCTAGAGAACGAACACGTAAAAGTATGACACAAGCTCGCCACCGCCGCTGTAGCCGCCACCGCTGTTGTAGCTGCGTCTAGTATCATCGAGAGAGATCTAGATTTTGGATTAGGTTTCAAAAAATGATGGAAGAGAGAGACGTCTCCGATTCGAGTTTTACAGAAAAATGTCGGCCAGAAACAGAATTGGGTTTGTCGCCGATCTCCTTTGTTTATTTTCACCTTTACATTAAAATGAGAATGGGTTCAATTCGAAACGGGCCGCATATGGACCTAACTGCGTCCAATTCAAAATGGGTCGCAAGTACGGCAGCAATTTACCCATTTTGCTGTAGTGATATGTCAAACTCAAGCGTCTGTAACAATAATTTGAAATGTAAAATTAGAGATCAACCAATACTATGAAATCATCAAACTAAAATCCCAGGATTGAATATTGAAATAATCAAGACCACATAATACAAGAAATAAGTCTTTATACTGAAAACAAAATTTTAGTATATATTATATAAGTGAAGGAAATATTATTAAGTCTATATTTTACACAAGATCATATAGCACATGAGACAAGTCTTTATACTGAAAATTGTATTTCAGTATATATTATAAGGAAAAGAAATATTATTAGTCTATATATTTTATATAAGATCATATAATAATACATAAATCAAGTCTCTATAGTCTTGATATCTAACACCTTAACATTTGTAATACTAATATAAAGTTCATCAAGTCTTTATATTCATTGATTAGAAGAAGGTACATTAGGGTGCTTGCTATGTTAATTTGGCAAACCTTGTTGACGGTTTCATTATGGTGACATTTACATTCTTCTTCAGTAAATTGTTGCACTGATACGTTGTCTATCCATACTTTGACTGTCGTGTTGTTCTGTTTAGAAGTGTTAGGTTATCAGTATCGTCGTGCAACCAATATTGATGATAATACTTATCTTTTATAGACAAGAACCTTACCTCAAAAAATATTTCAGCTGGCCAAGAATATTTAGCTCTGATACCCCCTTTAATCATCGACTAACAAGATCGATAAGTTAGCCGTCATCATACCCGTTCTCTGAAACCCTTCTGAAGTCTTTACTGAAACACTAACATCTGCAGTCCCTTTGTTCGCTTACAATCGGGCTGAAATATCGTAAATACAGTTAAAACATATACGTTAATTTTATTATTTTAGTTTACATAAATCTACTGGCTCAAAGAACTTGATGTCCTAATCCATTACAACAGTACCGCTTCAGCTATGACAGTCATAGACATACATAAATTGATAACCCTATAATCCATAGTTACCAGTGTTATAAACCAAAGTTGTATTCAGTTTGTCATACCACAAGTGTAGTACTGGTTGTCTTTCACCACATTGAATTTCTGAGAGAGGTTGTGGTGTGGATTGCTTCTGGCAACAACATAGTTGTTCCCTGATTTCGAAACAATGTATATGTCTTTGCCGAATGGTATTCAGTTGTTGAGCTTGTTATCGAAGCTTGAATTTTTAAGAATACTCCTTCATATGCAACTTTTGTAGTTCAGCAAAGCACTGTGAACAAATAATTGCTAAAAAGTTGAGTAGTTAAAGGTATTGGTAATAATTTGAATACGAATAAGTCCCGTCGTCCGTTCATTTTCTTAGGAATGCAGTCTAGAAATTATCCTAAGAATCATGCTTACAAAATTATTGTTGTCACTAAATTAGGAATTAAATTTAATGTTACTTAGTTACAGAAATATTGAAATTGACACTTATGACTTGTCATGATAATGGACAACCTAGCTAGCTAACATGTCATGTTGAATTTAATAACTTAGATAAACTAATCATGCATAAAAATCTAAAACCAAACTACTGCATTAATTAAAGGAGAAACAAAAAATATTATTGCGGTATAATCGAATTAACAGATTAGTAGATAACCTATTTCCACCATTCTGTTAAAAATATTTAGAAATGACATTTGATCCAACGATTAAAGAAAAGAGCATTGATCCATTGATAGATCCATTGAGTCGTTCAATTACACAGTTGAACTCTTCAAGGCTTCAAGTGTATCTTGGATGAGGTACCTTCTCATATCGGTCAGGAATGTTTAATTTTGTTTCAACAATCATTCAAACAAGTAAATATCAGTTTCCTACTTGTTTCATGCATCAACAAATTCAATAATCGTATTCTGATCCAACGATCTGCCAAAACCTACATATTGCAAAGATCAAATTCAAATCAGGAACAAATGCTGCATTGATTTTCATAATGAACTGAATCCAGATCAGATAAATATGCAATAAAGAGATAGGTACCGATAACTTACGTGAAGCCGACGAAGCGAAGTGATTGAGATCTTCGTAGAGAAATTGGTCATAGCGATGGATAGGGAGAGAGGTATCATCGACGAGTTTGAACTCGAGCTGATAGCCATGCAAGATCAGGGTGTTAAAGAAGATAGAATGGGAAGAACACAGAGCCAGAACGTCAACCAACACGAGAAGGCACTGAGCAGTGAGGCTCTCACTGGAGAAGACGAAGACGGGATAGGGGAGAGGAGGTTGATCAATGAAAAACGAAGAAGGATGATCGTTGTCTCGCCATTGACGCAACTCGATAGAGTTTTGGCTTCAGTAAAGTTTCTGATATTAAAAGAAAAGAATTTGCGGAGGGGCTCTGAGATTTAGTCAGAATGAGGGGGAGCCATATAATTTCTCTAAAATATAATATCAAAGGATCAATTACAAGCGCATACTTTATTATAATGGTATAAAATCAGATGTTGAATTTACATAGAATGATATTTCATTACCAAATTTACTTTTGGTATTATATTTGTTTGGATTAATTAGTAAATAACCAAAATTCTAAATAAAATTTATAAGATGAATATATACAAGAGTTGAAGTTCCTATAGTTCGGCTTGATGAATTTTTACAGGCAATTAGTTGTCATTTAATTCATATTATGATTTTTTATTCTTTAAGAAATTTTAATTTACCAATAGTTCATATTCACCTTCGCACTTTTACACTAACTAATTTGTTAATGAGTAAATATAATGTTCCCTCTTACATGTCCCTCTTACATGCTCTGTTTTGTTCGCTCAAGTTTCACTATGTTCTATCTGTTTTGTCTGTTCTCTGTATGTCTTTATATTTAAGTTTAAGTTTTTTATATTTAAATTAGATTGCATTTAAGTCTACTTTTGGTATTTTATTTACCATTTTAGTCTCCTAAATTAGATTATTTGAAATTTGTGACTAACTCATACTTGATCAATTTATCTTCTCATTTCGCCCCTCGACAAATCACCTAGATTTGTGTAGGAGTTTCATTGAAAACATATTTTTCATTTCGATACATCACCTATTTACTCTCTTACGGACTAGAGTCCTATGCAATTGCATAGGTTTTAATGCAAAATATAATTCTATTTGTATTTTTAATACTCAAAATTTGTTTCAAAAAATTACCAATCTAACGTGACTTTCATCGAGTTGTATTTGTGATTTACTTCAAAACATAACTTCATAAACAAGGATAGTAAAATTTCACAATCAACAAGCATCAATAAAAATAAGCCAAATATAGTTTGTCACTTGTTTAGTACTAGAAAACTAAAAGTTAAGCCAATCACAATACTAATTGCAAATAATTTAAATAAAGTTTCACTCCAACAAAATAAGAGAAAGCAAATTAAGAAAAAGACTTTAGGGACTTACTAACAGCCCCTACACACTCTTCTTACATGTCCCACACTAGAAGACAAAACAATTAATTCTCTGCTTTGTATGTTTCAGTTTCGCTATGTTTTGTCTGCTCTGTCTGTTCTATCCGCTTTTCCGCATGTCTTTATATTTAGGGTTGAAGTCTTTATATTATTGTAAGTCTTTTATTTTATTTTTTGTTGCAAGTTCCTATATTAGAAATTTTTATAGCAGTTTTTCATCAAATTTAAATATAAAAACTTGCAGATAACAATATATAGACTTTATTATTCTAATATAAAAACTTGCAACAATTATGCTGCAAGTCTTTATATTAGAAATTTTGTAGCAGATTTGTTACGAATTTAAATATAAAGACTTTTAAACCTAAATATAAAGACATGCAGGAGAGTGGACAGATCGGAGCATTAATTATTTTGTCATGTAGTGAAGGGCTTATAAGAAGAGCAGTTAAGAGAAGAGTGTTATAATTACTCGATACTTATTTTAACAAAATCTTTTTTTGGTTGTCATTCTCATTGTGTTTGATAAGAATTTTCTTCAAAAGATTTACCAAAATTTCGGGAGTATTATCATTGGAGCAAAATCTTGAGAAGAAGAAGTAGAAAAAAAGAAAGCAAAAAGAGAAAGAAAAGAGTAAAAAGATAATAAAATCCATCAAAATATCCCTCCTTTTGTAGAACGTCTCTCTATCATTCTTGCTATTTAGTATGAGAATTAGGAAGTAATTTGTTAAGAAAAAGTAAGTACATTTCATAAATTCGCATCAAAACTTACGGCTCGACCGGTATCTTCTGGAGAGATTATTTTCTCTGGAATCTCCAAAGAGAAAAGGTAGATCTGGATCGTCGAATTAAAGATCAATGCTCGACCGGTATCTTCTGGAGAGATTATTTTCTTTAAGAATATGAATTGGGGATTTTTTTTTATATTATTAATCTGGATCGTTAATTCTTAATTCAACGATCCACAACAAAACTTATCATGTCTAGAGAAGATTTTGTTTCCATGACTAGAGTTGTCAAACGTTTAGAACGACTACAGAAATAAGCACTTCCATTTTGTTTCGTTTAAATTAATGGTACAAGATCGATTTTCGTTGAGCATTTGTTATTAAAACGAAAGGAAAATCTCTACTGTCGTTCGTTTCGTCAGATTAAATGATAGAAACAGCATAAACATTAAAAAAAAATTACGTTTGAAATGACATTGATTTTTCTAAGTTACAGTCTTATAAATCAAAATTTGGAGATCAAAACACATACCTATCAAAAAAACAACAAGTCACAATCCACATATATAATTGAAGAAAAAAATCATAACAGACACTTCACAAATTCATATCAAATGTACTACAGATTAAACTAACATGAACTTCATAACAATATGATTAACCCACAGTCTCACAACAAAAACTAACATGAACTTCATAACATAAACTTCCTAACAAGATGATTAACCCACAGTGCCAGCGAACAAGCTCAACCTATGCCAAAGATATCTTCCCAAATATATCTCAGCCAATGGCTAAAAATAAAAGTTTTGAAAATGATAGAACACATACATCATCATAGAAGAATCATGACTTGAGACAAATGAGCCTATGAGTTGAATACTCCATGTTTCATCTTAAGTTACACTACTTGATCTCAAAATAAGAATTACCACTGACATTGTGACTTGTGAGTTTGTGACAAATAATATCATGATTCATTGCCACAAATAGTATCATCTGATGCCGCTTCAACAATGTCCCATAGTGGAGCATCAACTTCTCCATCATTCTTTGCAAATCAACACAATAAGAAAATAATGGTACTTAATTACCAACTATTCAAGTTATCAAGTATAATAAAAAAAGACAAAAGAAAATTAAAGAATGTTTCTTACCAGCGACCGAAGCACGCAACCAATCCTGAGCACATATGAGAGCTTCAATGCTCTCATCATTCGAAGAGTTCCTAACAGTTGACAATGTTCTACCACTAGTAGAGAATGTGAACTCAGATGCCACTATCAATGTCGGAACAACCAGGACATCTCGTGTTAGTCGAGACAACACTGGATATTTAGGCACCTTCAATTTTCACCAAGCTAAGATATCAAATTCTTCATCCAAGCTAGTATCATCCAATGCCTCAGCTAAATAGTCTTCAAGCTCTGATTTTACTTCTTCTGAGGTTTTCTTTTCCTTAATGACATCTTTCAGTCTAGTCCTTGTATCACTGACACTACTTGATGCTCCACAAGTTTGCCTACTAAATCAAACATAAAACATGAGAATTGAACTACTAATGCCATAAACCAGTAATTAAATTGAACCACTTGATGCAATAAACAAGTAATTGTATTGAACTATTTGATGCAATAAACAAGTAATTGAATTGAACTGAATTGAACAAGTAATTGAATTAAATTGAAATAAATTGAACAAGTATTTGAATTGAACTACTTGAGTACCTCTGAGGCCTTGATGAACTGCCAGCTTGGTTTTGCAAGGATTGGAGTGTGTCTCAAAGTAATCCTTGAACACTAGCATTGATGCAAGCATTCAAGTTTGTCATATACCACGAGTAGTTATTAGGATATATGATTTGAAAATATTACTCAACAACTCCAAACTTGCTTCTTGGATCTATAACACAAACAATGGCTAAAAGTGTGTTCCCACTCAATCAGAATCCATCATAACAATAAAAGGATAAGGACTGCTCTCAATTTTTATGTTTATATACACCTCACAAAATTCAGAAAAGGAAATATCCAATGTGGGATACATGGTGTCACAAAATTTCAATGTGGCGGTATAAAAAACTTTCAAATAGTCCATTAAAGCCTGCACTGCATCCCATTCCACATCATTTGGTTTTAGTGTGTACTTCTTATCAAGTGTAGCATACCTCTCAATTTCAAGCAATCAAATACTACACAAGTTACTAGTGCAATTTCAAGCAATTAACCCATCCAAGCAATTTCAACCAGCTAAGCCAGATGAAATAGCAATTTCAAGTATCTATTGAAAAACTAACTATTGAAAAACTAACACAAGATAAAATACCATACTCATCAGATGAAATATCAGGCTCAGATTCACTCAATGTTGTTACTCTATCTGGATCAGCCATTAGACGACCAAGTAAATAAAATCTGCAAGATAAATAGCAAGAAAATTAGAACATCCCAAATTGAGTAAAAATAGCAAGGTAAAAACCAACTAAGCAAAAAAAATATACAGTAAAAATTAGATTCAGTTTACCTTATTTCGCTTTGAAGTCCAAGATATGCTTTCCTCTTTTCTCTTTTCTGAATTCTTTCTTTCTATGTATCTACATGTTTCTCATTTTCTTTCTTTCTTTCTCTTTGCATGTGCTATATAAATAGCAAGAATTGTTTGTTAGAAATGATTGATTCGATACCATACTGCCTGATTGTGACTGGTAGCTACAGGCCATGAACGGCGATGCAATCACCATGCATCTCTTCTCATAAACCTAGTTATCTTCTCAAATCAACCAAATATACTTATATACGGGTCTAATAACAACACAATTTAGAAAATTCTACAATAGTACACTGTATTGTCGAACAGGGCTCGAGCTAAATAACAGTCACAAATCGACAAAAATGGCTAGGGTTTACAAAGACACGACACTGGCAAAAGCAAGGCAACATGGTCGATAGGGGACAGTTCGTACAGATCGCTGTCTTGCCATGATCACGCTTAGGTCGACGAGGCAAAGGCAGGAAGAGAGAAGAGATTACCATGGATCGAGCACTGTGCGAAAGAGAGACAGGGAGACAAGAGAAAGATAAGAGAAAGAGACACAATCACGAGAGAAGGAATCAGAGCGGCGCAAAATCTAGGATTTCTGTTTTTTATCTCCCCTATTTCTTTGCTGTTAGAGTTCTACAATCAAACTATTTCAAACTGGTCCAATTGCATGCAAAATGGAGCTACAGATCAAATGAAACGAAATGTGCCTCTTACGTTTTCGTTATGTTTGTATAAACGTAACCCAAATCAATTTCATTGGGCCGAACGAAACTCATTTCGTCTCCATTTATGTTCCTCTTGGACAAAACAAAATAGATAACGTTCAAAATGGTGGTATATTGACACCCCTACCTAGGAACGATATTTTTCTGAACACATAAAAATGAATCCAGGATGCGCAAGTTAATTTGACCCCATCTACTTTCTCAGTGACGATCGAGCGTTGATTTTTGATCCGATGGTCCAGACAAAATGAGTGCAGAGAGGGCACATAAAAAGGGTGCAGAGAATACTCTTCCTGTAAACCTAGGCGGCCTAGGTACTTAACTAAATTTTGCTCGGTTAAACCAAATAAGGACCTAATTGCAAATTTTGCACAAACCCAATTCCTAATTTCAATTGCTCAATTGACTAACACAATCAATTTAACCAATGCTACACAATTCAATCAAGCAATTCAACAATCAATTAAACAAACAATTCTATCAATTCCCTAATTAGGCAATTCAAGCATTCAATTCACAATTCACAATTCACAATTTCACAAAGCAATTAACACTAATGAATTGAAATAGAGAGAAAGGGAAGAAAGTGGCTCAATCAAGTGTTGACGGAGTTCGGCTTGCACAACAGCCACGCCTACGTCTCCGAGTCCCCGGCGCCCCTGCTTCTTGTGGTAACAAGCCTGGTCTGTTTCACTAAACAAAAACTTGCTTATTTAATGTACAACTTCGGAATTGAGGCTCTCTTACACACACCGGTGGAGTCGCCAATCCTAACACGTCATCGGACTCTACCTCGCTTACACACGCCGGTGGAGCTCAAGACTACACACACACTCACAATCAAATAAATAATTGGCTAATTAGAAGATTAAGAAAGACAATCACTCAAACAAATTTAATCTCTATAATTTCTAGATTAGATTTAGCTAATTAAACTTGGGATTAAGAGCAAGGATTTGGCTATAGGTATAAAGCTCAAGGTTGCTGGTAATGGTGTTGAATGAATAGAATAGTTCAACAGAAATAATTGTTGGAGAAAAAAGGTTTATATAGGGTTCAATCATGTCCAAAAGCATTTATGCAAAACATAGCGTTATAACGCTATTTCATGTGTAATTCATAGTGTTATAACGCTATCTTGGGTGAGGACAAATAATGTGACCATTGGATTTTGATCGTACAATTTTTACATAGCGTTATAATGCTAAGTCAGGCCACGACCACAATTTTGACCGTTGAAAATTTTATCTAGCGTTATAATGATATATTTGGCGTAATAACGCTATCCCAAAATCACACAGAAAATTTCTGTACTTGGCCAAATTTTGGCTCAGACTCACTCTGGCATTATAACGCCAGAACTGGCATTATAATGCCAAGTTCTCTTGATTTTGGCTTTGATGATTTTGCTACTAATTCAAATGATGTTTTTGATCAAATAAAATTTATAGTCATCAACTTAAATAATATTTAAGACATATTCTTGATATTTTGAAATTTATTTTGTTCAATTTCTATTTTTAAATTCATTTTGAACATTGCACCATTCTGGTGTTATAATGCTAATTCTAGCGTTATCACACTAGGTCAGATAGATTTCAATACTTGGCCAGATTTCCTTACTCTTTTTATTTCCAAATTTAAATAAATTAGAATCTAATTAATCTAAGAAAGTCTTCATCTTGATCTTGATCTTCTAATCTTGCTCTTAGGTCATTCTTGATTGTCTTGAGCTTCAAACAGCCATAATTTTTTACTCGTAACTCCGATTTCAGCGTTCTTCGTGGCGTTGGAAAGCTCACCATGAAATCTACAACCGGTATGAGACTTATCTGTACTGGATCACTTTTAGGCCCATCGAAGATCGTTTGAAGCCTCAAAACTTCTCTTGAAGATTTCCAACAAAAGTTCTCAAAAGACAGCTTTGTAAAATTCAAGATCGTTTTGCAAATCAACAAATACAAGACATTATTTAAGCCAACACTTCCCTCCTACCCATGATGGCACGATGATGCCATTGTCTCAATGACAAGTAGGTCTCACAAAATTTATATTATAATATACAACTCCCTGAATCAAATCATGCTCAAATTTTATTCGAGCGTCCAGATTAATTTAATGACACAGATATACCATCACAACTATAAAAGCAGATGCAGATCCCTCTTCCCTCCTACCCATGACGGCTCCTCAGTCCTCTCCAACCCTCGATGTGGCCCACAACAATGGATGTTAATTCCTTAACAATCCAAGTGCTTCCTTTTGTGGGCCCATGTGAGTCATTTGCAGATCGTAATATATAGAAAACTGTTTTTTATTCAGCGTGTTCGAAACTTGAACATATTTTCTTTTGAGAAAAGTTCTTTTATGGTCCCTCAACTATTGCTTTTGGTTTAAATAAGCCCCTGGACTCTTTTTTGGTTCAAATAGCACCCTAAATTATCTAACTTGATTCATTCTACCCCTTCTGCCTCTCTTGTTACTTGATTAAATGGATTAAAAAGTGTTTGAACTGACGGAAAAGGTTAACAACTTAACATTTAAGGGTAATAAAAAGGATAGAATGAACCAAGTTGGATAGTTTAGGAGGCTATTTGAACCAAAAAAAGATTTTAGGGGCTTATTTGAACCTAAAGCAATAGCTGAGGGACTAAAAATGGACTTTTCTCTTTTCTTTTTCATTTTTTGTGACTTGCAAAGAATACTTTGCGTCTCGTGAGCCTGTCCTTGCTGTAGTTTGTTCTTTTTCTTTTTTTTGATCATACAACAGTCTTGACATTGCATGAATTTTCAAAACACGACTATAATTAATTCTGACAACAAAATAAAATCCAAAAATCTTATTGTAATAATATATCAGAAGTACATATATCAGCACTACTATACTAAGATGCTAATCAATCCAAAAGATGATTTAGTGCTGACACTTCGGTAATACTATATATTCTCTGTATTTTGGTGCTTGGCATGATCCAAAGTCCAAACATACCTTTAAAGTTTGACAATGATGTGTTTTGATTTCTTAAAAACTATGTTATACAGTTGAAATGCTTTCTTAAAAGTTGCAGTTTATTGGAGGGAACAGTCGGTTGTCTCTCTGTTTTTTTTTTTTTTTTTTTTGACATGAGTGGACAACTTAATCTCATGTATAGCAAAGTTTACTTTTGTCAACTGTCAATACTTGACTTTGTTACATTTAGCTGGATTTTTTTTATTGTAGAAGATACTAAAATCTAAAACAATTTTGTATTATACTAAAAGGTAAACCACGATGTTCTTTCAAAATTCCGATTTTTTTAATAATGAAAATAAAATTAATTAATTCAATTTAAACAGAAAGATTATCTGAAAAGCTTTGTTTAACAACCGGTGATAAATAAAAAACTCATACTTGAATCAAAGTAGCAGAACTTAGTAACGGATCTTTATATATGTAACATCCGGTGTTAACTTTTCCAATAAATTTTTGAATTACCACTTATCTCTTTTATTCTCGAATTTTATGAAAATTCGGTGATAAGCTAACGACACTAAAGCTCTTTTGTGTAGTAGTGATTATATGATTATCTCATAGAATTAGGCTATTATTTTGAATACAAATTGTATGATTATGTTATTTTGTCTCGTGAGAGTTGTTTTTTTTTGAGAAAAATCTCGTGAGAGTTGTTGATTATCGCTCCATAAAAATAAATCAATTTTCGTCAAGCATAAATTCACAATTTTATTTGTGCTCAATTAACTATTATGTAAATTATTCTTCTTTTTTAGGGGAAAAAATCAATTTTATATGGCACGAATTTTGAATGATTATACGTGGGCAATCGAAAACATTTCTTTTGTTTGTTAGGATAACTTGATAGTCAATAAATATAATAAATATGTTGAATTAATTCCTTCAAGAGCAACGTTCTATGTATGATATCACACATTCAAAATTTGACTTCATAATTTTCGATTGTTTAAATTCTAGTGACTCTGGAGTGAGTTCGGACAAATGTGTCTTTGAGTGAGGAAAAAGAGAATTATGTCAGAAAACAAAATTCAGAAACTCTAGACAGAAAGATTATGTCGTGGTCTCTCCCCGCATCCCCTTCCCCTCCGCCTACGACTGCCACCATTACAGTTCGAGAGAGAAACATTGCTGGAAAAGAGAGAGGAGGGAAATCGCTCAGCGAATTCTTTTAGTAATCGTCTCTCCCTTCAGCTCGACCTCACTTTCTGTCAAAGTTCTCTATCATGAAGGAAGTGAGGAAGGCAATTTCAACACGAGTTCTCTCAGTAGCCATCTCTTGTTCTGATCCGTCCTCATGTTCCACTCCTCTTTTCCTCCTCATTTCCCTTCATGTCAGCTCCAGTTCATGGATTTCTCCTCAGCGATGAGCAACGACGTCAGTATCGAGCTCCAACTCGTCATGGAGGCGATCGTGAGGAGAAAAATCAGAACCCTAACCCCAGTTGGAGATGATCCGCAACCTACGACATCCAATGAAGATGTAGTTGTGCGACAACAGTCCTTCAGTGGTTTAGTAAGGTTCCTCAAAGACCCAACAAGGTCATGTGGTGATGCGAGCTTTTTACAAGCACTAATGGATGTGATGTTTCAGTGAGGAGAGCCTGAGATTCGATGTGTGTCGTTACTCACACACATGATGATACAATACTGAATGCATGTACATTGTAAATAATTTTGTGATCCATAGTAAAATTTGAGGGTTTGACCCTTATCTTTGAAAAGAAATGGTGCTACAAGGCCAACTACGATGTGCGAAAGATCGTGAGGTGTATCCAAGATAGTTGATTGATGGTATGCCGCGACAAGCGGTACATGTCTTTGGAAGTCCGGAGATGATTGAGAAGCACTAACAATCATATTTTCAAAATTTTAGAATATTTTATTTTGCGTTGTTGCTTGTAACTCTTTTTTTTCTTTTTCTGATTTTGACATCTCTCATTTTGTCTCAATAATAAAAAAAATTACATTTATGCGATCGTCTTATAATAATTGAAGATTTGACGTCATCTTTTTCTTAAAAAAAATTAGTAACTTCGGCTCTCATCATGGTCCAAAAAAGATATTCTTTAAAAAATGCTTACAAATTTACAACTTATGTAATAAAACAACAACAACCAGGATAATAAAAGCTACAAATAGTAATACTACGACAAGTAACAATAGACGCTAATATTTAGCTATTCGTCTCGTCACGACATGATATCAAAGAACATACGTACATGCCGCAAAGATTGATAAGAAGAGTTTGGTACCATTTTCAACACCTCTTCACAGCACAGGCCATGTGTACCGAACTACTCATTGAATGTGGATTTATTATTTCATGCGAGGGGCTTGATCCTTAACTTACCCATGATTTCCATTTAGACCTCGTTCGTACTATTTCCATCTGTCATTGTACAATTGTACAGATAGAAAAATACAAATTTACTTTGAGCAGATTTATTATTTTCTCATCAGCACAGTAGCAGATCATGGAAGTCTCCGGACAGAACCTTAATTTTGTACATATATCATAGCCTAGACAACAGGAAATCACAGAACATCTTTGATCTTTGGCGTTTTCTGTATAGAAAGAGGCAAGTTGCTGACATGTCGGATCCATCTTTCACACTTGGTGTTTTTCTGAATATTTTGCCCGACTTAAAAAAAATTAAGAATTAATACCATCTATAATTATTGTTTTAAATTTTGGTCAACGATAATCCTATTTTTTCAAGTTTAGACGTGTTATTTGCACTTATGCGTTTAGAAATTCAGACGGAACAATTTTTTTCTAAGTATCACATCGTTTAGATTCTGCGTTCGGTAGTGTTATATGAAACTGCATTTAGACTTTGCGTTCAGAAATATTTTCTAAACATTGTGTTCAGACGTTGCGTTTAGACACTGCATTCATAGTTGCAACTTTAGACTTTTTTGGTTGAAAATTTGAATTTCTGAACACATGCGTTCAGATAACTGTGTATGCAAAAAAAATAGAGCTATCATTATCAAAAATTTGAAATCAAAAGCATAAATATTACTTCTATTTTTTTCAGGTCAAACAAAAAAAAAAAGTTTTCTTTAGATCGTGTGATTGATCGTCTCTTGATGACATGAATCCGTATTTTTCGGAATGATCAATCATTCTAATGAAATGGATAGCTTAAGATTCAATACTGTAGCGACGCTGATCAACGAATTGACTGAGGGCTAAATTTTTTATTTGACACTTCCACTTCCTACTTCAAATATTTTATAGGATGTGAATTCGGATGTCATATTTGAGCTAATTAGTTATAAATAGAGTTGGCGAAATGTAATTTAACTTGAAGAATCAAATCCTATCTAATCTAGTGGTGAGTCATAAGGTCTTTATGGAGGAGATCTGAGGTTCACGTTCCGCTAGAAGCTACTTTTAGAGAGAATTTTTCAAGTTTATTTTCTATTTTGTTTGTGGATGTGCATTGTAAGCTTACGGACAATGAATAAAAAAAAAAGCTCAACTTAAAGAACCTGTCCAACCAAAATTTTGATCTGCCGACGTGCTTTTTGATAAATCAAAATGACAAACAAATCAAACCTGATTCAATCTTATTCGATTTTAGTAGAGATTCAAACTAAAACGGGTATAAGTCCAACTTAGACTGACATGACCATCCGACTGTTATCTCTAATTATACATAAGTTGCATATTTATTTCTCTATTCTGAAAAATATATATCTTATGTGACATATGACATTGTTTTAAAAAGAGTAAGAAATGTAAATTATAAGTCATAAGATTTTGTATGTTAGAGGACATTTTGTTCATTTATCATTACAAGTTATGAACATCAATTATCGTTCATGATTGGGGTGTTAATTGCCAGTTTGCCAAGAAATATTATATTTTTGAGGGTTAATTGTCAAAAATAAAGTTAAGTGGCTTATTTCAAAATTTAAAAGTTGGGGCAGTGTGTTGACATTACAAAGAAAATTCTTTTCTGATTATTTAAAGATGTATATTTGTATCGCAATGGAAAAACTTTAAAGATGACTAGATAGATTTTTACTTTTTTATTTTATCCTTTTGTTAAAAAAGAAGAAAGTTGAACATTTGCCCCTGTCAGACATGGACACGTGAAAGTACTGAATTAGATATAAGCATTAAACAAACATGTTGTATTTGTTAAAAATTTAGTTGAACCTTTTTGAATGTACATGCCAGCCAGTATTAGCCCAGAAGCCCACTCGGAATCATATCTGCTGTTATTCTGACGGATAACAGGGTTCTGTTATTCTCAAATCTGATCGTTTATTTTTTATCTAACGGTTAAAATATATAATATATAGGCTCCGTGCAGTCCATCTGAGCCGTCCGTTCATCTGTGTCGAAATCTGACGGTCGGATCAGAAAATAACAGAGTCTTGTTATCCCCAAGAATAACAGCAGATACGGACTCCTTCACAATTGTTCATGCCCTGACAATCCATGAGCAAATTAAAGGAATGAATAAGCTTTCTGTTTTTGAGTTGTATGAATAAGTTTTCCTCGAGAAAAGAAAAGGGAACATACAAATAAGCAAACTTTTTGTTTGAGAAATAAATAAGCAAGCATTGCACAACAGAATACTCATCGAGGACTATATTTGTAATGAGAGAAAAAAAAATTATTTTCCATCTTTCTTTCCTCGCTCTCATTTTTTTTTTTGTTTAATTCTTATTTTGTCTTTTTTTTTAATTTTTTGTGTGTTTATACTAACTTTATTGGTGTTCAGACTAATAATATGAGGTGTTCATACTAATTTCACAAGTATTTATATTAATAGTGCAAATATTCATACTAACTTCAGAGGTGTTTATACTTTCTCTGATAATCATACATGTTGTATTACAATATTTTTGTATTTGTCGATTTGCAAACTGAATTTGAAGTTTACATGTTTTTGTAAGAATTGTATAGGTATGTCAAGTTTTGGAGAAATTAAAGAAGGCTATTAAATAAATGGGAGCTGATACGTAGATGCCACATTTGATACCAACTATCGATGCCGATGTTATTATGCACATTTAGTTGAGTTATTATGCACTTTATTTGAGTTATTATGCATGTTATTTTTTGTACTGAAATAGTTATGCATGTTAATTTTTATATTGAAATGATTATGTATGATATTTGAGTTATTATGCACATTATTTTGTTAACATGCATAATAATTTTTTCAGTACAAAAATAACATGAAATGACATGCATAATAACTCAAATAATGTGCATAATAACTCAACTAAATGTGCATAATAACATCGGTATCGATAGTCGGTATCAAATATGGTATCTACGAAACATTATCCTAAAGAAATATCTTTAAAAAGCCAAAGAGCTAAAAGAATTTGGATGCATGCAAAATGTGAAGAACAAGCTCAAAAATTAGTTAGATTAATTGTTCAAATATTTAGAATGTTTAAGTTGAGATTTGCAGACAGCTAAATCTCACAAAAGCATAATATAGCGTTGTATAATGCTACTATACCGTTACAACACTATGGGGAAAGGAAAGAGGACAAGAAAAATGACTAAGTACAAATATCACAAAGTATAGCGTTGTACAAATCTATCCTAGTGTTCAAACGCTATTCCTCTAGATTTTTGTACTTTAGCCAAATTTTCAAAACTCTCTTTTTACCATAGCGTTAGGTAACGATCGAGTAGCGTTATAACGCTATTATTTCCAGAAACAGACAAATCCAACGTTTGAATTTCAAAATCAAGTGACATAGCGTTGTACAAATCTATCCTAGTTGTATAAAAGGGGACTGCTCCCACCTTTCTCCCCATCTGTTCCCTTCCGATTAAAAGCAAAAATCTGAGCAGAGTTGAGAAAAAAATATCTTGTTAAATTCTTGTTTCAAATCTCAAATTAAACTATTATATATAGATAAAAAAATATTGACAAATTGTTTGAGAGAATTATTCTACCATTGTCTAATTGAGTTTAGTCGTTGTGATTCAGATCTTGTCCCTAACTGTTGTGTTGCAAGAGCTAGATTTTGCCTTGTGCGTTAGGGTTCGTTCTTCTACCAATGTGTGTAAAGAAGACCGAATTTCATCTTGTATTGGACAATTTTGAGTTATTGCAACGGATCAGTCTTGAAAGATGGCTTTGGCACCTTAACCCTTGGATCTTTACCAAAGCGCTGAATCAGATGAGAAGCACGCATCCTAAGGTGATGCTCCATGATTAATGCACCAAGATCAACGGATCTTGATCGGAGAAGAGAATTGCAAAACTAAATTGTAATGAGATGAAAACTAAGATAATTGATAATAGAAATAGGAATTGAGTTTGAATAAGATTTTATTATAGGCTCAACCGCTCAAGTCATTACAGGAAATGAGAAAAAGAGACATAAGAGTATTTGAGATAATATTTGCCAAACCTATCTTCTATGAGAGAGAGAAGATCACCTTTATAAAGAGAGGTGATTTACAGTTTTACCCAAACGATTTAGAAGTAAAAACGGGTAACAGTAAGAAACACATTTTGTATTATTTTGTATTATTTTGGGTAATGGTGAATCAATTGAATTTTGAAATGATATATGACTTAATAACTGTGCTCTTAAATTACAATATCCCTTGATATACAATAAATCAAAGAATGAAAATATTACTTTAGCCAAAGTTTGGAATAAAGGCCAAATAAATTTTCAATTAACAAGAGGTTGTAGCAATGCATTGAGACATCAAAAAGAGGAGTTAAAAAACATATTGACATTATTAAATTTCACAAACAGTAGAGACTCTTTATTGGAAAAAAAACCAAACAAAGAGAATTGGCTGAAATTAATAGATAAGATTAAACGAAAATTATCTTTATGGAAGGGTAAAATGCTTTCAATTGGAGGTCGACTGATTTTGATTAACTCAGTTTTATCTTCCATTCCATTATATTATATTTCCATATACAGCATGCCTCAATGGGTTTGGAGGGAAATTGATAAAATTAGAAGGAGTTTTTTATGGTCAGGTTCTGAGAACAAAAAGAGAATATGCATAGTTAAATGGGACAAATTGTGTAGGAAAAAGGAATTTGGAGGTTGGGGCATTTTAAATTTATTATAAATGAATCATGCTTTACTATGCAAATGGGCATGGTTGTTCTTATATGAAGGATGTAATAGTTTATGGAAGAAAGTAATTATAACTAAATATAATAGATTCACCACAAAAGCATCTCCATTTTGGCAGGGAGTCAGTCAATTGCATAATTTAATTCAGATTAATAATAAAAGAATTTTGGGTAATGGTGAATCAATTGAATTTTGGAATGATATATGGCTTAATAACTGTGCTCTTAAATTACAATATCCCTTGATATACAATAAATCAAAGAATGAAAATATTACTTTAGCCAAAGTTTGGAATAAAAGCCAAATAAATTTTCAATTAACAAGAGGTTGTAACAATGCATTGAGACATCAAAAAGAGGAGTTAAAAAACATATTGACATTATTAAATTTCACAAACAGTAGAGACTCTAGTGTATGGAATTTAGAACCAAATGGGTTTTATTCTGTTCAATCAATGTATACATTTTTAAATAATGGGGGAATTCATTTTGAAATAAAGGAAATAGTATGGAATCTCAAAATTCCTTTAAAATTCAAACTTTTCACATGGTTAGTTTTGCAAAATAAAATTCTTACAAGAGATAATTTAACAAAAAGGGGTATTCCTAATGAAAAATTATGTGTTTTATGTAACCAATATGAAGAGAGTGTAGAACACATTTTTATTAACTATCAAACAAGCAAGGATTTTTGGACCATAGCTAAATACTCCCAACATAGCAATATAAATATAGATACAACATCTCTAGAACATTTATGGTATTCAATAATAAAATTCAAAGAAACAGATAGACAATTTTGGGGAACCCTATTTGCAGCACATCTATGGATTATATGGATGGAAAGGAACAACATTATTTTTCAAAAAAAAATCTAAGAGACAGAATCACAATATATACGTCTATAATACATTTACAACTATATTGGACAGGCGGCACAAGTCACATGACCAATTGCTTCAGGGGCACAACAAATAATAGAGAGAATAATGCAATGCAGGATTATCAAGAAAATCAAGTGCTAACAATGTCAGAAGAAGAGCACCAAAACTCTTCTGATGAAGACCTCTTGGATGAGTAGAGCATTTTTTTTTTACCACATTAAAACAATTTCAGTTTTCTACATTAAAACTTTTTTTTTCTTAATCACAAATAACAGGTACAAGGAATTTTGATTAGTTAGGAATAAGTTTAGATGTTTAGAATTTTGAGTTGGTACCAAAACAAATGGTATACCGGCACTCTACCTTGGGTTATGTTTTAATAAAAAAAAAAACTGGTAACAGTAATTATTCTGAAAACAACTTCTAACTGCTTCTACTGTCTGGCCAATCAGAAGGGAGACTCCTACATCTGGTTCCCACCTACAGAGGTTATAATAGAAATGACGTTCGGCCCACTTTAATGAATTAATTTCTCTGTGTTGTCATTACTCCCGATTTGGGCCTTCTGCCATTTCAATTGATCAGCCCATTAACGAATCGCACGGCCCATCTCTAAATTCAATTAACTTCTCTTTCTTTTCAATTTCTCCAACAGCTAACTCTGACATGATCTCAGTACATGACAAAGAGAAAAGAGTAAGAGGAGTTTCACGGAAGAGATGAGAGAGGTGAAGATGCGGCTGCTAATACCATCCGATAAAATTGGATCTTTAAGATGGGCCGGAGGCAAGAAATTGAAGAATTTAATTGGCCCATTAGCTCTATATATTAGGAATGTCATTTAATTAAAAGATGGGCTGCCGAATAAAATAATTGGGCCGCCACTATTTCTTTTTTTACTTAATAATGATTGATCAATTTGATTAGTAATAATGTTGAGCTATCATTTAATTGCACTTGACCAAAAAAGATTCGTGGATCCTCCTTGGTTTAATAAATACTACATAAATGATTATTTATCTTGTACTTAATAATTTCTTTATTTGTAATTTATATTTATCAGATAAAATTTTGGTTTATCAATACCCGTATAATCATATTTGTATTTCAAATTTTCATTATGGTACTATTTAATAGCATGACGAACTGATACATGAAATTATTTACAAGTCCTTTTCTTTATCTCATATAACACTTACAATATTTACAATATTTAAAAGCTCATAAATTTTGGACTTTGACAGCACATTTTAGAGACTTGAAATCTTGATCAGGGAGACTTGCGTTACAGAAACCCTCAACTCATTACAGAACTCGTTGTCTACATCTCTGGCTGACTTCTGGGTCCTCCTTGACAGAAATCCATTGTGACGAGTGAGGAACCCGTTATGACTCGTTGACAACCCTATGTGACGAGTTAGGCACACGTTACAGCAACACAAGGATATGAACTCCTCATCTGCAATGTCTTTTGGCTCTTCTCCTCTTCAACCAGTTGTGATGGGTTCCCTTGCGTTATAGTAACTAAGGCTCCGTCTAGTTTTGTTTTGCTTGCTCTTGATGTCTAATTGATCGTCTTGACTTGTACATGCATAATTAAGCCTTTACAACATCAATTTATACGTTTATAAACATGCAACTAGGACTGCAAACGAGTCGAGTTCGGCTCATGAAGATACAAGTCGAATCGAGCTGAAAATGAGTCTAAACGAGCTACAAAATAATCATTTTTAAGTTGATTTCGAGCGAGTTGCGAGTCTGATATTTTGTAGACAGACCCCGAACGAGTTTTTGTTAGTTTATTATTTAATAATATATTCATCATTTCAATAACTTAAAATTTTAACAAAAAATATAAATTTGAAATATTTCATTATTTAAATAAAAAATAAGAGTTTAAAATCGAAATTTATAAAACAAATCAATAGTCATTAACAAATGAATGAATATATTACATTATTAATTTATATTATATCATATTATATCCTGAGTCGAGCTATTATGAACTGAGATGATTCAAATTTGAGGAGTAATACGAGCTATACGAGCTAAATACGAACGAGGCTATCTAGTCACGAGCCAATTATGAACGAGTTTATACGAGCTTTTCCGAGTCGATCTCGAGCGGGTCACGAGTCACGAGCTTTTTAAACACCCCTACCTGCAACTCACCAAAAATTAATTGTGAACGTAAATATGAACACCTTGTTTATTTAGTATGCGCCTCATTCTGTGATGAACATTATGAGATACAGTTTCAAGTTCACATCATACTTGGAAACAACTAGTGTGTACACATGTTTCAACTTGTATGAACACATTTTCAACTAATATGAACATCTTGTTTATTTAGTATGTGTCACATTATGTGATAAACATTATTAGTTACAGTTTCAAGTGCAAAACGTACATGAACATATTATATGAACACATGTTTCAACTAATATGAACATCATTTCAACTAATATGAACACTGTGTTTATTTAGTATGCGTCACATTATGTGATGAACATTATTAATTACAATTTTAAGTGCACAACATATAAGAAACAACTAGTATGAAAATATGTTTCAACTAATATGAACACCTTGTTTCTTTAGTATGCGCTCCATTCTGAGATCAACATTATTAGTTATAATTTCAAGTGCACAACATACATGAAACAACTAGTATGAAAACATGTTTCAACTAATATGAACACCTTGTTTCTTTAGTATGCGCTCCATTCTGAGATCAACATTATTAGTTATAGTTTCAAGTACACAACATACATGAAACAACTAGTATGAACACCAGTTTCACCTAATATTAACACATTTTCAACTAATATGAATACCTTGTTTATTTAGTATGCATCCATTATGTGATGAATATTATTAGTTATAGTTTGAAGTGCACAACATACATGAAGCAGTTAGTATGAATACATGTTTCAACTAATATGAACACCTTGTTTATTTAGTTTACGTATGAGATATGAGTTACGAAAACGTTCAGGATAGTGCGTAGGACGTAAACGTTCAAAAGAGGATGTGCGGTCCAACTTTCTATTTTTATCTACTTTGAATCTTTGACTTTCTCTTTTTGACAAAGTTAGGAGAACGAAAGTGGAAATAGAGACTTGATGATTGTTACTCAGATCCTTGTAATAACTAATAAATACATGTGTACAATTATATATCTTAATTATATTTAAATGATTGGTTTTAAATGTAGGAAATATATTTTTATGAACAAATATGAGTGAAAATGCATTGGACACGGAATAGAAAGTGATGAAATTATATTCATATCCATAATTCATCAAGTGGATACAAATACATATACAAATATGAATGTTAGATGAATGCTGAAATCAAAATGAAATCTACGTTAAATGGATATAACGGTAATCAACGAATACGAATTCAGCTACATGTATAAAATGAATTTAATATTCATTATAAATAAATAATCATATATATTAAAAAATAAGTATTTAAAATAATAAAATAAATATCTATTATATCAAATTTGATAAAATTATATGATTTTTTAGCTAATGTTCACGATATATTAGAAATCAAATGCTAAATAGAAATATTAACAATTTATTACTATTTTTCAAATAATTAAAGTTCTTATATCAAATGCGCATTATTTCGGATCTGGATGATCCAATATACACTTTAATTTTTCAAATTAAATTAAATCTATATTCATATCACATTATTTTTATTAATTTATACAAAAGTATAAAACAAATACGTACGAAAATAAAAAAATTATTTGTTGATAATTTTAGATTACAAATTCAGATAAAATTAGAACGAAGCATATAATAATGAAATATTCATATCACATTATCGCTTACATCCTGCACACTCGTTCTCAAGCGATGTGCACAAACTGAACTTACCATTAGTATAGCCTATATTATCAATTGATTTATGAAATATAAATAACGATGTTGTCAATTAATAATAGATAGAATTATAAACTTACATATGCAAGATATGAACGAACACTTTGATTTCTTAAATAACGATGAAGTTTGATATAATATATAGAGCACTTTTGTAATATTAAAGTTGGACTATTTCTAACAAATATTTAAAAAATAGCAAAAAATCTCTCAAAATTACGAAATTTGATTTTTTATAAAATTTTGATATGAAAAATTTATGAGCAACTTAAATTTCAATTTATTAAATAAATTAAACATAATCCACAGTACGAAAAGAGTTATACTATAAATATTATCATATACTTTCTCTAATATATAATAGCCTCGGAGTGAAATTCAAGGAGGACATCAAACGAAGCTCTAAATGTTCGCTGACTTCTGAATCAGCAGCTTGGAGAATTTTTTGGGACAAACTTTTGAGATTGTTATCGTCCCCTTAAACTTTTGAGTTACACTGTAGTGACTTGAGAGAAGAGACCTTTCCATGAACATATATTTTGAAGCACACCAAATTGTCAAATTTCCAATAACATAGGAAAATATTCCAAATACATATCTCTCCGTCTCGCACTGTTAACTCTAGGAACAATAAAAGAATACAAAGGTGAAAAAATACGAGTCCGTATCTGCTGTTATTCTTGGGATAACAGGATACAGTTATCCTCTTATCCGACTGTCAGATTTCCATGCAGATGAACGGACGGCACAGATAGACTGCACGAGTCCGATGTACTATATATTTTAACCGTTAGATAAAAAATAGACGGTGAGATCTGAGAAAAACAGAATCTTGTTATTCCCCGGAATAACAGCAGATATGAATTCAAAAAATACATCTCAAGGAAAATCTCAGTGAGTGGTAACTGAAAACAAGCATCCCCTAGCCAAATGATAACCGCACACTTACATTTCAAAACAAATTGCAAAATTTCTATTAGATTATCTTCACTAGTATAAAAATATCAAAATGCATATATACACAAATGCACAAATAGTTATCTCGATCTAAACCAATATGTGAAACAAAAGACAGCACAAAATATAGACGCTGCTTTGATAACAACCTCCGATATGACAAAGATCATATGAAATTATTGGTGATAGCTACTGTCCCTTTCTAAGCACATTCTAGCCAAGGCGCTTTCACAGTTGCCGTGTCATTGAAGTAAGAGTAATGGGTATATATTTGCTAACATGATTCTAATCAGTGTACATTTAGACGATCAAAAGAATTCCACAAATAATATTCCTTGATTTACAAATTAGAATGAAGAAATTCACAATAGTACAAACATTGTATAGTATAACATCAAGTGTATTAAAAAAATTAAAAAAATATAGACAAATAGTTATAGACATTCTTAAACTAGATTGATTGTGTTTTCAGTTTCATATAAATTAAATGATATATATTACTTCAACAAAGGCAGTTTTAAACATGAACTTTACAAATTTATAAAATTTTGATTTTGTAATTTATATGACATCTAAACTGCATAAAATTGAAACACAATTAATATAAAAGTTAAAGAATATATCTAATATTTATCTTTTATCACAGTTATAAGAATAGTTGTGTTCCTCAACTCACAGTAATACTAATCAAGAGAAAGCTCAACCAATTATTTAAGTTAGAGGTTGAATTAGCAAAATAGTGCTAAGGTGGCTCTAATCTCAACTAAAAAATATTGAAAATAAAGTTATTCTGAACAATCCAAACGCACCTTCAACCTGTATTAGAGAATTACTATTATTTCATTTAGGGTCCGTTTGGCACTCCAAGGAATAGCCTATTCTTTGGAATAGATTTGCTATTCAAAAAATTGAAAGTGCCAAACACGATTTAGTATTTTGGAATAGAGTTGGTTTTAGCTAATCCGCTATACCACCCATATGGTGGTATAGCCGGTTTAGCAATTGTGGAATAGACTTCGGTTTAGTATTAGTATATTTTAATAGCCGGTTTACTATTATTATTATTCATTAGTGTTATTAATATATTATTATAATATTTATTGTTATTATTATATTATTATATATTATTATAATATTATTATTATAGTAATATTATATTTATTGTTATTATTATATTATTATATTTATTGTTATTATTATTTTATAATAATAATATTTTTATAATATAATTATTATATTATTATAATATTATTATATATTATTATAATATTATTATAATAATATTATTACACTATAATAATATTATTATATTTTTATAGTGATATTATTATAATATTATAGTAATATTATAAAATAATAATAATATAATTATATTATTACAATATTATTATATTTATTGTTATTATTATTTTATAATAATATTATTATAATATAATAATTATAATTATATTATTATATTATTAGTCTTAATATCACTCTTCAACTATTTTATTCCAAATCACAAGTGCCAAATAACATTGAATAGTCTCTTCTACCACTCTTTCAAAATCACACTATTCTAGCTCTATTCTACTTTTTTAGTTATTCTAGTTCTATTTTTTGAAATGCCAAACGGACCCTTAGACTTTAAACATAGAGCATTTTCAAAGGTAAAAACGACAAGGAGAGAAAGAAACCTCACTATTGCAAACTTAAATTATTAGATTGTCAGCTTGAATGGAACAGAAAATGTCGTTCTGATTCAGAAAAAGAGAAAAAAAATGTTTGTCAATCAGGAAAGGTCACACAGGGTACACACACTTCCCGCTCAAAAAAATATAAAACAAGAAAAGAAATTAGACAAGATAAAACAGCTGAATTTGAGGATAGAAGCTACTGAGAACGGGCCCGGCTACTTTCAACATTTCTCACAGTATTTCTCACAGTATTTCTCACAGAATTGAAATATTGATGAGCCTGTAATATTTTACTTTGCATTAGATTACAGTAGTACCACTTTATAGTCTTGTATTTGGGCCAAAAAGGGGCCCAACTCCCTTATTGCGGTTTGTTATTCATTGATTTTTACATACAAGCTGGTTGGATTGGGCCCAAATTCGGCTTCTTCAATTTATGCTAATGTAAAAAGATACACAAAAAAAGCCACAATCATACACAAGAACAAGTAAACTAAAATAGTATAGTACCATTGCCTCTTACAAGAAATTCACATTTTCTGAAATGATCAGCAGCAGTGGGTCTTCATGTATTCTCACCGTAGCTACAGCGACGAGACTGTTCGCACAGTGTTTTTGTTACAGTATCAACGAATTTACAGTATAAAAGTGTTGTCCGCTGACTATTTCGAGACCCCGCATTATTTCGGAGGATACGGATTCCTTTAGAAGTTGGTCTCTCGAGTCATACCGTACCAGCTTGTCCAAGAAATCAATAGCCTATCCAGGACATAAATTGAAATGTTAATACAAAGCTTTTTTGAAGAAACAGACTAACATGATTTTATGACATTTATAATGATTAGGTTACCTCTGGAACAGCTAAATGTTGGTTGTCAGAATTAATAAACTTTCCCCAAGGTTTCCTTGTATGCCTATGCCAATAAAAAAATACATATTCATCAGACTAATAATTTAGTGATAAAATAATTTTTTTACAGAAAAATTAAACACTTCTAACCTTCCAACCATAGCCTCCAATTGCGGATCAAGCTCGATCTGGTATTTATGAAGGTAACTAAATAATTCATCTGTTCCAATAACCTGTTTCATTTGATCCACAGATTCACATGTCTATAGTTGGGGACTTATATGCAATGCTCCCACACTATGAATTCAATAAAAGAGCCATTTTACAGCAGGTTTCGGCACCACAAGTTGCCGAAATTAGTGGCACAAGCATTTAATATCTTAAGACCGAACCACAAATAAAAGTGCTCTTGTTCTCTATCTCTTGTTTTTATGCACATCAGGGTTGTGTAACAAAAAAGTTGTAGATGGTTTTGTAAAGGTTGAAGAGGATTTTAAAATATGCATTAAATTTTATTCCATGCGATCAGACTGATCTTTATATCTTTTTCTTTCCATTTCCTTTAGATTAAGCTTTGCATGCAAGAAAGATAATGCCAAATGGTTCGGACTCGAATTTGCCGTAGCGCGGTACGAACGGTCTGGATCGACCACCATCTCACGATCGACCGCCAGCGATGAAAATTAGGAGGCATTTATACTTTGGCACAAATCTTGATGCAATCAGTGAAAATTAGACGGTTCAGATGCTGCGCTACACCATTCCGTCTAGCAACAGATCCGATTCCAAATGCGATTCCAAATGGTTCAGACTTGCTGACTAGAATCTAAAATAATGCAGAAGCCAAGATAGTTGCCACTTGCGGCACCAATTACCAGAGGGAATACAGGGTGCTTTTATTATTATACTAGTCATACTCTTAACGTTATAAGTCATCGAGTTGTAGATATTCGAATCTACTTTCACTTCGTCGAGTCTGATTTGCGATCGAAGAAATATGCATCTCAAATATGACACTGTCTTCAACTTATGTCTTAATTAGTATTTTTTATCATGAGTTTGCGTTAAATTCAATTTTGAATCGCTCGTTTCTCCGATTGCAAATCAGACTCGACAATATGGAAGTAGACTCGAATATCTACAACTCGATAGCTTGCGACACTAAAAAAACTAATTATAGTCTCGACGAGCGTAATTTTACGAAGTTGTTAGAAAAAAATAGAAAAAAATGATAATCATACTTAATATTTTGTACCAATTTCGGCTACGCTCGTCGGGACTGTAATTAGTTTTTTTTAATGTCGTAAGCCATCGAGTTGTAGATATACGAGTCTACTTCAATTCTGTCGAGTCTGATTTGCGATCGGAGGAATGTGCATCTCAAATTTGACACCAACTTCAACTTATGTCTTAATTAGTAATTTAGTTCACGAGTTTGTGTCAGATTCAATTTTGAATCACTCGTTTTTTCGATCGCAAATCAGACTCCACTGAATGAAAGTAGACTTGGATATCTACAGTTAGATAGCTTGCGACGTTAAAAAAACTAATTACAGTCCCGATGGGCGTAGCCGAAGTTGCTACAAAAATTAGAAAAAATGCTAATCATACTTAATATTTTTTGTAGCAACTTCGGCTACGCCCGTTGGGACTGTAATTAGTTTTTTTAACATTGCAAGTCATCGAGTTGTACCTATCTTAGTCTACTTCCATCTTGTCGAGTCTGATTTGCGATCAGATTAATGTGCATCTCAAATTTGACTCCATCTTCAACATATGTCTTAATTAGTCATTTTTATCATGCATGTGCGTCAAAATTAATTTTGAATTGCTCATTTCTCTGATGACAAAGCAGACTCAATTCGATGAAAGTAGTCGAATATCTACAGCTCGATTACTTGCGATGATAAAAATAAATTTTTTACGATATTGACGAGCGTAGCATAAGTTATTAAAAAAATAACTAAATATAATCTTAACTCATCAGTTAAATTAAACAGTATTTTTATTAATAAAAAAATCAGTCTCCAAAGGCCAAAGCCAAAAGCAAAGTTCGACGCACAAAATTCAAACAAAAATTATTTTTAGCTTTTCACATAATCTTTTTTGTTTAAATATAATTAAATAATTTTATTTCCATACCGGTCTTTAGAGTTTTTGTCAAAACCCGGATGGATCCGACTCAGTTCGAAAAATCCGAGGCTGCGATCAGACCCGGTCCAACTTGATCCGAGGGCAAACTCATGCGAACTCGTCCAAAAAAAACTGGAGGCCAAAGACGAGTTGCAGCCAAGATTTTTGGAAAAACCCAACTTAAATTCATCCCGAGATTGGATCGGCCCAGACCGCCCCGACCCGCTTAGCCCATCTTAACCCGCCATTAACATGTCTTTAACCTGCCATTAATATTTTCTTTTATTTTTTAACAATTTATTTGAATTTTTATATTTTTGAATTATAAATAAACTTAGCAGATTCTTTTTTATATTTTTTATTTTTTGACATTTTATTTTTTATTTTTGTATTTTTTTGCATTTTACTTTGATTTTTTATTTTTGGAATTTTACGAAAATAAAAAATCGAACACCCGACCAATCCGACCGGAATCGAACCGGTCCGAACCTGCCTCAAACCTGTCGGTCCGCTGACCCATTGTCCTAAGAAGAATTACGACCGGCCTACAAAATTTGAACTCATGAAAATCTGACCCGATCAACCCGTTGAACCGGCCAACTCGTTAGACCGAACGAGTTTGAACCGACCCGGCCCACGGCCCACCCGAACCATTGTCAAATCCCTACCGGCCTTTTTAGCTTTTCACATAATCTTTTTGTTTAAATATAAAAAAAAAAATATTTCCATTATTAAAAAAAAAGTCGTAAAACCCTACGCACTAAACATTACGGCTAATCCCCTGCACAGTCTCTCCATCTCAGTAAGCCATGGCAACCACTACCGCCACCACTATTTCATCAACCTTCTCTCTCTTGTCTCGTCGAAACCTATTCTCCAGTACTTCAAATCCGGGTTTCTCCAGTACTGTACACCTATCTAGAGTCGCATTGTCTACCGTGGTGGAGCCGCCGCTGGTTGGACCGTGTGTAAAGCTTCGGATGACTCCGCCGCCTCCGCCACTTTAGTGACAGTTTCTCCCCCTCCTCAGACCAGAGATCCGTATTGATTTTCCTATTTTTGTATCTCTCTTTTTCTTTTTGAAATGCCGATCAAATGTTCAGTTCTATGTTCTACAAATCTGTACTTTGATGTGCATGTAATTATTTCAAGTAGTAGTATGTTTTTAATATTAGAAACCAATGCTACTAATTTATGCTAGTGTCTCTCCAAGTTCTGAAAGTTACTCTCAATCTATTCCAACTGCTGCAGATATTGATTGACATATTATTTCCTTTCAATCACTAAAACTTCAATAAACCTTTCTTAAAGAATGTTAATCCTACTGTATTTGGTGCTGAAATTGTTTTTTAATTGGTTATGCAGTGCAAGGAGGCACACAATTTCAGTATTTGTTGGAGATGAGAGTGGCATGATAAATCGAATTGCAGGGGTATTTGCAAGGAGAGGATATAACATAGAATCACTTGCTGTTGGCTTGAACAAAGACAAGGCACTCTTCACCATTGTAGTTTCCGGTACTGACCGAGTGCTTAGACAAGTCATTGAGCAACTCAATAAACTTGTCAATGTCATTCAGGTTGTTTTTTACTTTTAATTTGAAGATTGTACTGTAACTTGACCTTTTATGCAACCCAACATTTAACGGTGCTTGAAACTAACAGCCAGCACATGAAAGTCATTGGCAAATACACCCGACTGTCAAAACCAATGTTGAGTTTTTCCTCAAAAAAAAAACCAATGTTGAGTCGAGCAGAAAAAAAATGCAGTCTATTCTAACAAGACCGTGTGTCTTTTAACCCAACATTTAAATTCATTTTGCTTAATGTTTGTCAACTTGTATTGGGAAAAAGAACTTATAGTGTGAGGGGTAAACTTATTTTAATGAAATATATACATATATATGGAATTGCTCTAATAATTGTGGCTGCTTGTATAATGGCTATTTATATGAGCTAGTTGCAAAAATTTATACTATGCGGTGTTCTTTTTTGTCTAATTTGATATTATATTGTATTGTATCTTGCTATAGGCTGTCATTTATATATTTTTTCCATAAGGCTTTGCAAATAAAATAGAACTAAGAACCAGCTGTTAGCCTAGTGCCTAAGGACAATGCCCTATGTGAGAGGTTGCGGGTTCGAAACCTTGCCTGGGGGGACTTTAGGTCGTTAGACTTGAGTGGCATAGACCCTCATTTCTATCTCAAAAAAATAAAATAGAACTAAAATGACCCTGTTTGATGATAGGTTGACGATTTATCAAGAGAGCCTCAAGTGGAGAGGGAGCTGATGCTCATTAAGCTTAATGTAAATGCTGATATGCGCCCTGAGGTAAGTTCTAGTCACAAATTCTGTTTGTTTACAAAATGGCAAAATATGATACTGAGTTTTCAACAAAAAATAAAATGTTTTAAAAAAATGTACGCTGAAGGAAAACCAAATAATAATAATGAAATGCAATAAGGTTTGTTCATAATCTTTGAGGATATATCCTTAATAGTTTATGCAACCTGTTTCTTAACATTTCTCTGAATTAATTCTAGGTTATGGTTCTTGTTGACATTTTCAGAGCCAAGGTTGTTGATACCTCAGAGCAAACACTAACCATAGAGGTAACTGTTGTATGAATACTTCTCATTTCTATTTTGATTTCCCTTTTTATACCGAATGTGTCGGATGTTTGTTATTTTCCAGGTAACGGGAGATCCTGGGAAAATTGAGGCACTGCACAGGAATTTGAGCAAATTTGGAATTAAAGAGGTTGCCAGAACTGGCAAGGTAATTAGTCAAAATATGTTTTATTATTTATCTGTCACATGATTATAATATTATTTATCAACCTTTTTGTTTGCCTATCGTTGTATGCTTTAAGATTGCTCTGAGGCGGGAGAGAATAGGTGAAAGTGCACCCTTTTGGAGATTTTCTGCAGCCTCTTACCCGGATCTTGGGGCATCTAACCTGCAGAAACCAATTGTTGGTTCTGTGGATAAACCTGTCAATGGTACCATCGAATCGTCACCTGGAGTAAGTGTACATAGTTCAATTATGATCAGTGGAGTAATTTAATAATTAACATAATAGTGTTAATTTTCTTTTTTGACTATTTGTTTTCTAATTTGGAAGGGAGATGTATATCCAGTAGAGCAGTATGAAAGCTTCTCCAAGAACCAAGTGCTCGATGCTCATTGGGGTGTTCTTGATGAAGAAGATGTGAGTTTTATAATGTTCTGAAAGTACTGGCGTATGCTGATGCACCAAAGTGCTGTTCAAAATCATTCCTACCAGCTTAATACATAATTGTTACCTTTTTCCCATCGAACTGCTGCAATTTTGCCCATGACAATGTGATTCTTGTAAAATGTGCAGTTTTCTAAATTTAGTATATTTTTTTCCAAAAGTTATACCACCTTCTCAAAAGAAGAGAAGGTGCATCATTTCATCATCAAGTTCTATTGTTTGATTTCATAGCCAACCGGCGTGCGCTCACACACTCTGTCGATCCTTGTCAACGACACACCTGGTGTTCTGAACATCGTTACTGGCGTCTTTTCTCGTAGGGGATACAACATTCAGGTTTCCTTCCTAAAAACTTGATATTGCTTCTGTTCATATGATGAACTGCCTTTAGTTTATCATCTCTAGTTTTGCTTAAGTCTCTTCAGGAGCTTATGATTATGTAAGGCAACATTTATTGACTTGTAAATCAAATGGCCTGTTAGAGTCTTGCTGTCGGCCCTGCTGAGAAAGAAGGAATATCTCGTATAACTACAGTCGTACCGGGAACTGAGGAATCAGTGGGAAAGTTGCTACAACAGCTTTACAAACTTATTGAGGTTCATGAGGTATGCTACATGCACGTGTGATCCAGTACACAACTAAATAATGTTGAATTGAAGCTAATTATCTTACGTGCTTGGTCCAGGTTCAGGACCTAACACACTTACCATTTGCTGAGCGAGAACTGATGCTAATAAAGGTGGCTGTGAACACATCTGCAAGGAGAGATATCTTAGACATTGCTGACATTTTTCGTGCCAAGACTATTGATGTCTCCGACCACACTGTCACTCTTCAGGTTCAACCCCCACAGAAAATAAAAAGACGAATTTGCTACATCCTCATAAGTTTTATTCTTTTTAGCTAAAAGAAACCCTCTTTTTTAGTTAATACTTTTTGTATGCAAATTGTAAGTTTTGTTTGATTGCATGCAGCTCACTGGTGATTTTGACAAGTTGGTGGCATTACAAAGATTG
Source organism: Eleocharis quinqueflora (assembly GCA_964058865.1). Classification (NCBI taxonomy): domain Eukaryota; kingdom Viridiplantae; phylum Streptophyta; class Magnoliopsida; order Poales; family Cyperaceae; genus Eleocharis; species Eleocharis quinqueflora. Next base: position 19,770 of record CAXKVX010001864.1, on the reverse strand, counting down.
TTGGAACCATATGGTATCTGTGAGGTTAGTTTTTGTGGATTTATATTCTTCACTCTATTCAAAGGCACTTGTCCCCTTTGTTGCTGCTTTTCTTTATAATCTCGTGCAATTTTTCTTTTTTAATCTTTGCCACTCTATTTCTGTGTTCAAGTGATATACTTTATACCTTTGCAGGTGGCACGAACCGGTCGGGTTGCACTTGTTCGTGAGTCTGGTGTTGACTCCAAGTATCTTAGAGGCTATTCGCTCTCACTGTAGTGATTTTGTACAAGATTTTAGCTTGACTTGTAGCACTTTGATTTAATTGCTACTTTGTTGGATCATCTTAGCTGCTTTTTTTCTCTCGTTCTTAGGTGGTTCCGTTGTCTAGTTGATAAATAAAGAATAAATACTGTTAACTGAAGTTTCAGTTGTACGTATAATTTGTCAAATTGTTAATCAAATTCCATGTAATTCTGGTTAGAAAAAAAATTTGAATTTCTATATTATGATGAGTGTGAATATGAAACTCTTGATTTGCAGAATAGGTTGAAAAAGAAATAATGATATATATATAAAATTTCAATGCTTATAAGGTTCTTGACGAATTGATTATACTAAGAGGAGTCATCTAAAATATGTTTGAAAATCGCTTAAACTATGAAGTTGATTAAAATGAAGCATACGTACCGCGAGCAAGCTGGTATGTGTAAGCTGCAGATAGAGTTCTCAAAATTGTGTTTGCGTGTTTGAAAACATTACAGAACGGTACGGCACGATAAGGACACGACACGATACTGTTCACGTGCCGTGTCTTAAGCGTGTCGTACTTAGATTTCCTACTGTAGGACACGGCACGGCACGGAACGACACGAGAACACGTCTAGACACGATACATTTAGACATGACACGACGGCACGACACAACACGGATAGACACGACACGACACGGATAGACATGGGTAGGCACAGATAGACACGAATAGACACGGAAGTTCAAATTATTTTGAAATCTTTTGCATTTATTAATTATTCTATTTTAAACTATACAAATTTTAAAAAATAAACGTTTAGACACGAGTCACGACATAGTTAAGACACAGTTAAGATACAACATGTTTAGACATGACACGTTTAGACACGACAAGTTTAGAGACGTCACGTTTAGACACGATACGGTTAAGACACGACACGGTTAGGCACGAAACGGTTAAGACACGACACATTTAGACACGGCGTGCCTAAACGTGCCGTGTCTTAACCGTTACGTTCCGATCCCATCCAATTTTTGGCACGACATGGAACGGCACGGTAAAAATAATAAAATATTAACCGTGTCGTGTCGTTATGTGCCGTACCAAGTCGTGTTTGAAACGAAACGACACGAATTTAGAACACTGGCTGCAGGCATGAAGCAGCTGGGTTTAAACAAATGGAGGAAGAATTCTCAAATATCGATACAACAATATTTTACTTCTCAAAGGAAGAACAATACATCAAACTACTTTAGCTTTCCAAAATTTTCTTCTCGATCTGCTACAAAACAAATTGAAACCTTTTGTACTTGAAAAGGCACAAGTAATTAGATGGGTTGAAGAGAAAAAAATTCCAAACGAATCGGTCGGATCAAAATACAATAACTTTTGATCTTTCAACGGACGTAATTTTTGACTTGTAACTTCAATTCGCGGGTATGAGCATTTTTTTAGCTTTCTGCACATTTTTTGTCCAAAATTTCTCAAAAAAGTTCTTGAAATAATGCAAAAATATATTTGAAACAACTAGTATGAACACCTGCTATATTTAGTCTTAACACATGTTTTATTTAGTCTGTACCCCATGCATTTTGTGCAAAACAGACTTGAAACATTGCAAAATAGACTTGAAACAACTAGTATAAACACTTTTTTCAATTAGTCTGAACATCTGTTATATTTAGTCCAAACACTTATTTTATTTAGTCTGCATCTCATGCATTATGTGTAAAATAGACTTTAAATAATGCAAAAACAAGCTTAAAACAACTAGTAGGAATACATATTCAATTAGTCTAAACATATGTTATATTTAGTCTGACACCTATTTTATTTAGTCTGTATCTCATGCATTTTGTACAAAACAGACTTGAAACAACACAAAAATAGACTTAAAATAACTAGTATGAACACTTCTTTAAATCTAGTCTGAACACCTGCTATATTTAGTCTGAACACGTGTTTTATTTAATCTACACCCCATGCATTCTGTGCAAAACAGACTTGAAACTGTGCAAAAACGGGCTTGAAAAAAATGCAAAAACAGACTTGAAATAACTAGTCTGAACACATGTCTTATTTAGTATGAACACATGTCTTATTTAGTCTTAACACGTATTTTATTTAGTCCGCATCCTTGTTTTATTCTATGTAAAATATTCAGAATAGTGTGTAGGGCGAAAACATTCAGAAGAATGCATGCGGTCCAACTTTCCATTTTTCCGCGTTTCACAGTCTGACTTTATATTTTTATCTGCTTTTGATTCTTTAACTTTCTTTTTTTTTTTTGCAAAGTTAGTTAGGGAAACGAGAGTGGGAGACTAGAATTGAGGGACTGTTAGTTGGACACTTAAAAAAATAAGTAATGCATATTTTATTTTCACAATTATCGATTAGATAGTTAAATTTCTTATTTATCCTTTTCAAATAAAATAGACATTGTAACTTTAATTATAGAAGTAACACCCTTTTCAATTACAAGTATTTGATTATACTAAACTAATATCGGACCCTACGTTGTTATGGCTCTTATTTAATAAAATTGTTGTATTTAAATACAATCATATTTTCAAAAGAAACATCAGATCATTCTACAATAATTGCTTAAAAATATTTTTTCATTCTAAACACAACAATTATTGGTGAATATAAGTGTTATAGTAACGAAGAACAATAATAAAAATATAATTATTGCAAATCAATTATATGACAACATAAATCTTATTCACATTAAAATAATTTTTTTACAATTGGATAGGAGAGAAATATTTGTGACGAGGTTACAACACTCGAATATGCTAAAGAGAAAAATTAGTAAAACTAAATCTTGATCATAGCTCAATCATGACAGAACAATCTGCGATTAATTTTTATTATGAAATTTGATTAAATCAATCGTGACCAACCCATCGACAGATCTGAATATCCAAAATATTTAATATATAGAATGTTTAGATCAGTTATGATTAAATCAGGGATGTGTGTATACACTTTTACTATTGGACCCGTTTCTGTTTAGGAACATTTGGAGAAATAAATGTACTATTGGAATTTGGGACGATAGATCTTTTAGAACTTATAATTAAAAAATAATGCGTATTCTATTTTCATAATGACAACAAAATCATCAATTTAGATAGTTAAATTTAAAAAGTACATTTGTATTTCAAAAGGATAAATTATAAGTTTATTTTTTTAAACAAAACATACCTTTTAATTATAATTATAGAAATAGCACCTTTTCAATTATAAGTATTTGACTATATTAAAATTTGTTCGTCGAATTAGACTGCATAAAGATTATTCTCTTAATGGTAATCCATCCATCCGCCAAACTCATAATTATTTTCAACTCTGGTGAGTGCGAAAACATTAAAAGACGCTAATATAGTGTTTAGTGTTGTCTCTCTCAGTGTCACTGACGCGTCAGATGAACGCTTTGATTTAAAAGACACTCCTTTAAAACACGGAAGGGCGCCGTAGCTTTTTCCAACATTAAAACCAGTACATTGATAGGATCATTGGACCCGTTTCTATTTAGGAACATGTGGAGAAATAAATCTCAACGACGAGAAAAGGTTGAGAGAACTTGAGATTCGTTGAAACAACGCGCTCTCGACACGCGCAACATACCAATGACTAGAGGAAGATAAAAGTTTTGATAGATCTATATATCTAACCACGTGGAGAAAGCATCTGATCAGTGACTGAGATTAGGTTTGCTTAGTGTACTCGCAATTATAATTTTCTTTTCAAGGCCATAATTTAGTGGTACTAGTGAAATCTTTTGGATTAGTTAGTAGTTAAGCTGAGTACCATCTGTATTATTAGATCTAGCCATCTAGGGGATGTCACTTTATGCATTATTAGTGACCGAATACCAGTACCACCGCTCTCTTTCTGGTAACACAGCAATTCTGTGATCTGTATTTTGCCAAAAAGAAAAATAAAAAATTGTGGAAATTGAGTCTCCCCCTCTCTCGTCAACAAACCTATTCCACACGTAAAACTAGACCAAGTCTAAAAAAATAAAAAATAAAATCTCAAAGAAAAATTAGATTGCCCATTCCACATGTAATACTCTTCAAGAAATTGATCGAATTTCACAAGTTATTTGATATTAAGACTTCGTTCAACATCAAAATTACTAACAAAACCCATTAAATAGAACAAAATTACTATGTATTTCTAATTGCTTGAACTTGAACAACATTCCTGTATTAGATGAAACAAAGAATCCGTATTCATAATTAAAAAATTACAAAGAATGAAACAATTCCCTATACAACACTATCAAAATCCAGGAAACCGCTAACTTAATTAAGTAATCAAGGAAAAAACATCCTAAATTTCTCCCAAGTTAATGGAATGAATTGAACCAGAATATAGCAACCAAATCTAAGCGGAAAGAAGGAATTTGGGTTTCTTCAAGGCAAGCGGGCTCTGCACCTCCTCCTCTTCCCATCTCCGGCCAAACTCTGGTACGGCAGGTATGTTCAAGTCAAACCCCTTTTGACTGGTACTGGCAACCTCAGATCCCGCAGCCCCACCATCGTAGTGCCGCCTCTTGTGCCCGCCTAATGCTTGACCGGTAGGGAACTCCTTGAAACAAATCATACACTTGTGCACCCTTCCGGTACCACTGGTACCAGTTGACCCAGAACCCGATATCGCCGGCTCGTTGTCTCCCTGAGAGGGTTTGCGGTGACTAGCTTTGTGTCCACCGAGAGCTTGTGGCGAAGAGAAAGACTTGCCACACACAGAACACTTATACTCTGACTGTGACTTACTTACAACTGGCTGTGTAGGCGCTGGTACTGTCACGTTTAGAGATTTGGGGTCGCGAGAGAGCATCAAGAGACAGAGTGCAAGGTACTCCTCTTCGGTGGTCCCACGGCTACGCTTGGACCGCTTACACTTTGTCCATCCTTCAATATGCGGGAGATGGTTGCCGACTGAATCCTCGGTATTACTTGTCGCTTCTTCGGCCGGGGAAAGAAGGGGGATTATACCAGTTGCTAGTGCGTCTACTGCCATGGAATCAGTTGCTTGGAGTATAAGAGAAATGAAAGAAAGAGAGAAACTTGAAAGACTAAAGAGTGATGAGTTAGTTCGGTGACTGTGGTAAGAGAAGTACGAAGAGATGTGTTGTAGAGTTGTAGTTGAGGTTGTTATATAAAGGAGAGATGATGGAAGTTGTGTGGGAAACTGGGAATAGGAGGTCAATTGAAAAATAGAATGGTAAAAGGACAAAAGGAGGGAATAAGATAGGTTGAACGAGGATACAGCGTGAAATGGAGTGAGACTGTGTCTGTGTTAGAGTGTAGTAGTGGCGGTTGGAAGTGGTTCTCTTTGCGTCAATTCTTGGGAAGGCGTGTGTTATACCTTTCGTTTAGGTTAAGGTTAAGAATCCCCATTCAATACGGATACTTACCAAACTTTACTGAACTCATATTTGATACTTGCAACAATATCGTATCGTATGAAACTATATCATTTTGCAACATAAATACTGTTCATTTGTGAACAGTGTGTTTTCTATTTTTTCTGTTTTTTCTTGCTTGACGCGTGTCACGGCCCGTATATTTAATACACGTGTCGCGTTGGAAAGAATAGCTTCCTACGGTTGACACCTGCACTACATAGCATGTGAGCTGTTATTTAATTATATGGATGAGAAGATTTTAGATTGTTTATACTTTAAAGTATTTAATACTGTTATTTAAAGTATTAGAGTTGTTATTTAATTATTTACTAAAAATCTCATATTAATATCTCATATATATCTCACTACATATATCCATATATTTAATACTGTTATTTAAAGTATTAGAGCTGTTATTTAATTATTTACTAAAAATCTCATATTAATATCTCACTACATTAAATTTTCATTTTAATGTATAATTTTTCATTTTCCGACCCAAAACCTAAAGCTAAATATGAGAAGAGTTCGTATTGTTATTTAATTATATGATAGACAATAAAATTAAAACTATTTTTCTTTTGTAATGTATAATTTAAATTCATTCGTCACATCTTTTAATAATTTGATAACTTTTTGCATCTCAATTTCGAAGTACTTTAATTCTTGCAAAAACAAAAGAATAAAAATATGCCGACAACGGCAACAAGGCATTAATGGAACTTCCTTTGAGATGGTCTTAATTGTAGTTAGTAAATTTATTAAATTTTTACAAATGTTGTTAACGTTTAAGGAACCAAAGAGAACGCACAATCTTTTTTGTTCTAAATTTTTATGCCCAACTTCCTTTTGGCCACGCGTCGTCAATTTCCCTTTTTTCATATTATTTGAATATATATATATGAGAGCTATCTTTATTTGCGTGATGATGAAATGAACATTCGTTACATACTGAAAACATTTAATTCGTTGTGATGATGAAATGAGATTCTGGATATCTTATATGAGATCCGCAAAATGAATATGATGAACATTCATCACCAGCACACATTCATCACATAAAAAAATAAAAAAACAATATATTATGTTAGCAAATAATATGATGAAATGAACAGATTAGTTTCTTTCAGAAAGTAGAGGACTAATTACTATCTATTATTGTGCGACAGGGCGATACTGTTCACGAATGAATAGTGTCGTTTTTCCTTTTTTTTTCTTTGTTTTGCGCAGGCTTTTTTCTGGCGCATTTTTTATTTTCACGATTTCTTCTGCCTCTGTCTGTGTGTTTCTTTGTATGGTTGACGCGTTGTACTGTCCGTTTGCAACAGTACGGAACTTTTTTTGCCGATTTCTTCTACCGCTCGATGTGTGTTTGTTCGGATGGTTGATGCATATCCTCTGTATTTCGTCTTCCAGTAAAGAAGCCAGTACCACCGCTTCTCCGTTTCTCATTCTCAACAGTGCCATTTTTTCATTGATTCTTCTGCTGCCTTCGTGCTCCCTCCGTTACTCGACGCGTGATAATGATTTTTTCTGTCACATGTATATGCGCGGAGCGCGTTTGCACGACTAGTATGATTCATGTCAGATACTTTAAGTAATAATGATAGTACATTTTTTATTTGTCATTTTGTCATAAGATTAACATCACTTCTCATCAAAACACCTTACTACATGTACAATGAGCAGTGGTAAATGCAGGATTTTGATCAGGATAAGGTTACATATAAAGGACAACCCATTGGACGTAGCTCCCACTTACGCGGAATTCGGAAAAAGATCGGACTATTTTGGAGTTTTGTAAGCAACATTTTCCTACATTTCTGCAATAGATTATTTTGACGACTCGAATTCGTGACCTCTTAGTCACAAAGCGACATCTTAACAATCGCGACAAATTGTATGTTTTACATATTAAAAAAACAACCGTGATAAATATTATAACACCTACAAAATAAAATCAAGTTGACAGTAAATCGATAAAATCGATGCACGCATCCTTTCTCATTCGGATTATGAGATAGGATGGTATTAAACCTAGATCAGAAGGAACCAAATGTGCGAAGATATTGGGATTCTACATTATATGATATATTTTTCTTAGTTAATTGTGTAAATCTTCTGGAATTTGTAATAATTAAAGACAAAGAATAGAGAAAAAGAAGTAGAAAGTATAAGTATATTAAAATAATTATCAGATATAAAATAATACATCATATTTATGTCCACTTCTAAAAGTATACACGAATGTAATATGTTGGTATATCATGTGTGGTTAGTACCAGCCATTTTTTCAATTTACAAAAAGCTTTGCATCTTTAAATTATTTCAAAAATTCAAAATTTATCCCTACAAAATATAAAATTACGTATTTGTTCTTCTAAACGTGTAATATCATATGTACTTCAAAATACAAATACTCGCATATTATGAACTTGATTTGTGAAATCGTGTCGTAATCTATAGCTTGTATGTAATTTTGAAATTTTAGAAGAGTATATATAAATCTGTTTTAATTTATACTTTCATATTCAGTAAAAATCTGACATGGGGAACAACTGAAAAAACTCGGATTTAGATGATAACAAAGCTTTGAATTTAATGAAAATTGGATGTAATAAATGTTGGTGCAATTTCAAATTAGGTAAGAGCCAAATTGAAACCTTAGTTTGTAACTAGCAATTGCAATTCAAACAAACAAGAAAACTTCGTGCAAATATTCGAGACAAAATATAACGAGTGCGAAAGCGAAAACTTACTTTCCATCTCTCGTCCGGTCTTCTTGCAATCTCTTGAGAAGTCGGTGGAGATGTATTTGCAGGAGCTCGAAATAGTTCGCTGACGAGTCATTCCAAGCAATTACTAGCGTCTTTCTTTTCTTCAAGGATGCGAATGATCCGAGAAGTAAATTTCTTTAATGGAGAAAGAAATGATAGACTATGCACATCACATGTGCCCTATTGCATGAGATGCTATCATATGATGTGTTACCGGTAATGCTTGAAGACCCAATGCTATTTATATTGGTGAAAACATATCTTCAAAATATACATAATTAATTATCAAATATTCTTTAGAATATATGATTATATTCTCTTCAATTCTTTTCCAAATTATCATATTCACTTCTGTAAATATGTGCACAAATTTTGGTATAAATCTTAAGTTTTTCAGTTAGAAAGATACGACAAATCTAAGCAAGAAAATCTGCCTTCGTAATAGGCCTCTCGCGGCCGCAATGAATCTCATTGTGGCTGCAATTGACTTGTCTTTCAAACTGGACAAGCATTATGTCAAGTCTCTTGCGATCGTAAGGAATCTCATTACGACCGCAATAAATCTGCTGAAAATCAGCAGATTTATTGCCAAGTCTCCTATATCCATTACTACCGTAATGGATCTTCTTGTGGCCTCGGTAGACTGTTCTTCTTGGACTTTGATCCAAGTGAGTTGGGTTTAGTCCAAACAGTATTTCTAACTTTACATTAATATCAATATATATTTAATTAATCATAACCGGTCCATCAACAATTATAATTAATTAATATTATTGTTCCACATGTATTCATACCGAGAATATTAGAGAAATACGTATTATGTCTTGTATAAATTAATCATATAATACATAATCCAAACTTTATTCATTGGATTTGACGTCTCAATTCCAACAATAAATGAAAGTTTACTAATATAGTACTAATGCAAGTAAAATTTTGATATATAACTAAGAAAGAAGCACACATTTTAAGTTGGAACTATAATACAATTGTTTCTCATTTACATTTTTAGCCTTTTACAACTATATAAGCTTCCTTTTAATGCCACAAGTGTAGCATGACAAATTTTTCTAAAGCACTATATTTTGTAATAGAGCATGTCAATTTTGCAAAAGAATAATCAAACAACATAAAAGAGAAATTATGGAAACGTTGGAAGCACACAAAAAGCCTGGTTCGTAGAACTCCCTTGAATATTTTTATTTTCTATTGAATGTTTATTAATATGTTCTATCCTCTTCTTGTTTGCTCAAGTACGAGATAGAAAAACAAAAAAATAATAATAATGAGAGATATACTTTTCTTTTGGTGCAAAACATAACAAGTACATGGTCCAAGATCAGACACAATTTGATTCCACAGTAGGGCACACATATTAGATGCTATTGAACATACGAATAATTGTAGAATCTTGGATATGACACATGCCATATCCTAATATAGAGTGGATTTGTCACTGCACGTGTAATATCTTCTCTTATGTATAATAATAATTTTTGTTATTTATTCACTTATATATTACTTTTTAATATATCAAATTAATTTTTAATTAAAATTTACTATATATATAATTGTACTCGTATCTAAAGTTTTTTAAAATCATCATATCGCCGCACTTATATCGTATCAAATACGATATCCGCATCCGCACTCGTGCAACATAGAAAAGCATGCATGTAGTATATCGATATACAACAGTTGTTATTTTTTTATTCATTGCTCATAAGCTTACAATACACACACAAAAATCAGAAAATAAATTTGAAATCTCTTTAAAATAGCTAATGTTGGAACTTGAACACTAGACCTCATTCATGAAAATCTTGTATCTTACCACTATGACGGTTGACACCAACCATAGATATGTGAATACGCCTCTTTGAGTGACGTCAAAGAGGCAGTGGCGGACCCATGTAGGGTTTAGTGGGGTCACTGGACCCCACTCAAAATTCAAAATCACTTAGATTAATTGAAAAATAACCCAAAAAAATGATAAATTTGTAAAGAGGACCTGCTATAATTTAAAATTATGTTAAAGGGGGTCCATAATTCCAATTTCAACCCATAAATTTATTAAAGAGTACCCCACACTAATTTCTATCTAGTGTCTAGTGTCATATTTTTCTGGTGACCTCACTGATGTAATATTCTGGTTTCGCCACTAAAGCAGTGGCGGACCTGTGCTTGGGCAAGCCCAGGCAAGTGCCCGGGCTTGATTTTTAAAAAAAAACGCGAATTTTAGTGTATTTTTAGTTATTTTGGTAGTGAAAAAAATGAGTTTTTAATGATATTAGTGGATTTTAGTGGGTTTGTGCCCGGGCTTGATCTCAACCTCAGTGCCCGGTCTTAAAAAGCCTCTGGATCCGCCCCTGCACTGAAGGGAGGGGATCAGGTTAGTCCTATAGTGGTCTAGCGGTACAGTATACCGGTGCTACTTTTAAAGGCTGGCTCAGTCTCAAGAAGTGGCTGATCTTTCCCCGTTGACTTTCAATAATGGCAGCTTCACTGGCGTCTCCTCGAAAGCATCTCGAAGGAACAAGTACCAAAAAGAAAACATAGGGCACACCAATTAAATAACGGTACAATGCTAATCATAGTAGATGGATCGTGGGATCAAACGGGGAAAGGCGGGACCGGTATGGTGGTATATGATAATCAAGACACTATCATTCGGGCATCAAGCAAATACATCCAAGCACATGACGCATTTATGGCGGAAGTAATGGGACTATATGAGGCGACACAGTGGCTGAACACAACACAGGTACCAGCGGAAATTACAGAGATCATGATCGTATCTGATTGCAAACTACTCATCAAAGCGGTACAGATGGAAGACCCAGTCGAGATCCCATCATGGAGAGCAGCGGAATGGGTGGCGCAGGTGATACAAAGGATCAAAAACAGCACAATAACGATTCTGGTAGAACACGTGAACAGAGAGGCAGTGGAGGAAGCACACTTCTTGGCTAATTTGGCAAGACAGACACAAAACTCGATTGATGGAATAGAGGCAGAGCAAATCATAATGGTAGGACTACAAGGCAGATTGCAACACAAAGACAGATATGTTCGGATACAGTCAAGTTTCAATATAGGGCAATTAACTGAGATATGAATACAACAACTACAATATCTCACGACAGCAATGACAACAATCGGAATTTAGAGAGGCTAAGAGGAATGAAAAGTATAGTAGATGCTATAAGAAAATATGTAATTTTTTGAGTCAGTAATGTAATTCAGTAGGGCACGAGGGAAAAGAGACTAAGAGGGAACAAATGATGTAAGAACTTACTTGGTCATCCGTAGTTCAGTAGGATTTATTATTAGTAGTTCAGTACGGTAAAATGACTAGCAATAGCATCTAAAGGATCCTTTGCTGTAAGAACTTATGTTTAATTTAAGGTAAACCTACGGGTATTTGAATCAAAAAAAAAAAAAGCATCTCGAAGGAATCAATTATTGTGCACCTGGAGTACAGGACCATCAGAGGAATAATCGCACTCTCGTTCGGTTATGAAGTTTTTTAGTGGTCCCACTTGCGTTGACATAGGAAGATGGCAACTGGGAACACCGGATGCATGTTGATAATTATTGCATAAAAGGCAGAGAAAAACACGTGTTAATTACTTCCTGTGATGGCTGAGAGCATCCACAATTGTGTAATTGTTTTACAATTGCTTATTCTTATGTGGCAATTGTTATTTCAATTGTTGGGTTGCAAATGAATTGCTAGTTAAGCAAATTTGCTTATTAAGAAATCGTTGCTTAAGTGACACACTTGCAAAATGATGGCCTAATGATATGCTAATTATTTATTTTGCAGTTTCTTTTTATTTATTTATTTATTTCAAAGTTGGTTAGAGAGTACCAGCACTAGCTGTCTCATTAGGACGTCAAGAGTTTTTTGCGTTTAATTGTCCAAAACGAAACAATTAATGTAGTTTTTTTTTTTGTTTAGTTTACTAAACTAAATGTTTAACGAAATATTCAATTTTTAGTTAATTTTTTCCACTAATTGTTTTTATTATTCAGTTTAATTTAGATTTTTTTAAGATTTTTATAAAAAAAAAATTTATCAAAAAATTTAGATTTTTTTAAGATTTAGAATATATTCATCGATGACTTGTTTTAGATAATGAGTTATTTTATACATCAGTAATATTCAATTTTATCTTGTTTGGCTAGGATTTAAAATATATTCATTGATCTTTGAATTTACTATTTGGCTATGGTTTTAGAAATGTTCAAATTTTAGGTTGTTTTAAATTACTAATGGTTCAGGATGATTGTGGAAATCCTTCTAAACCATTTTCATTTGTACCATATAGTTTACCCTCAATTGTAGTCTTTGGTCAAGGACTTGAATTGGTTAATTGAAGCACATGCAAGGATCCACTAGCAGAGAGCAACAAGAATAAAAAAATGGAGCCAACAAGGAGGAACAAAAAGAAGAAAAGGGAGGACTAAAGTTTGTTTATTAATTAAAATACAATTTCTGAAAATCAACATTCATTATTTATAAAATCTTGTTTTAAAATATAATTTCTGAAAACACAGTAGAACAACTTTATTTATTTATTTATTTCAGGTTGGAGTCTTTTGAGAGAATTTGATGAAGATGAAGATGAATTTGTGTATGAATGAGAGAAGCCGTGTGAATGAAATAGAAGTCCTTGAGAAAGGACTCACCAATGTTGTATATAGTTTGTTTACTTCTGACTTTTGACTGTTTTTTTTATAGATTTACAAGAGTTTTTTGTTTGTTTAATGTCATGACTTGTTGGCTTGGGGTAAAAACATTTGAACTCGTGTTTGTTTCAACTTTCATGTGGTGAAAACAGTTAATTTTAATGTTATGTACTTATGTTTTGATTTATTATCAAGCTTTTAAATAGCGGCGATAAAACGGCGATTTAGCGGTTTTTGGAGCTATAACGCAAGATATATTGAAAAATGCGGTTTTAGCAGTTTTTGGCGATATAGCGATTTTAGCGGCCGATAAAACGGACACGATTTAGCGTTTTAGCGGCGATATAGCGGTTTTAGTGGTGATATAGCTGTTTTTGTTGTTTAATTGTTTATTTTTTTAGCAGATCAAGTTTTAGGTGACCTTTTCATTTTTTTATGCTTCTAAACTACTAATATATTTGCTTATGAATTATTCAATATAGAACATGGCTAAAATAATATGCATAGTACACCTCATTTCGTACTATGCGGTCATTTATATTTAATTTAGTCATTAAATTGATATTTAAGTTGCTCAATAAATTCTTCATATCAAAATCTTGTATAAAATAAAATTTTGTAATTTTTAGAGCTTTCTTGTTATTTTTTAAATATTTTTTAAAAGCAGCCCAGAAATGACATTTTTTAGTATTAAATCTGGACTGTTTTTAAAAAATATTTAAAAAATAGCAAGAAAACTCTAAAAATCACGAAATTTGATTTCCAACAATATTTTCATATGAATAATTTATTGAGCAACTTAAATCTCAATTTATTGACATATATATATGTGCATAGTATGAAATGGGGTGTATTATGCATATTATTTTAGCCATGCTCATTCAATATATTATTCTTTGAAAATATATTTTGTGAACAAATTACTATTATTTGCTATAATTAAGCATACAAATTATATTAATTATAATTTATACTTAATATCATTTGAAATAAAGTAATATGATATAAATATCGATATGGTAGTTTATCGACCGTTTTATCACCGATAAAACGCTAAACGCTAAATCACTCCTCCACCGCTAAACCGCGCGAACCGCTATTTTAAACCTTGTTTATTGTCGATATGGATTTAATGTTTATGTGGGTTTCCTTTCATGTCATTTTTTGCAGCTTCAAACAAAACGAAGATTAAACGTTTCGAACGAACGTTTGACCGTCTAACTTTAACGCAACGTTCGGCGAAACAAAAATTCTTACGTTAAATTATCAAAACGTTTAATGCAAATTACTCTGTTATTGTTTTCTTAAACGAAACATAAATGCAACAATCCATTTCCATATATGTTTCGTTCGCTTGACAACCCTAGTTGTCATCCAAACACTTGTTTATTTGAGATTTTTTCATAAAGGATAAAAATAAGTAACTTTTTTAACAGATAGGACCAAACAACTCCTTAAAAATATCACAGAGGGTCAAGGGCGCAACTAATACTTGAGCTCTTAGACTTTTAGGGGTGCAAGTATTAGTTGCGTCATTGGCCTCTGTGATATTTTTAGGGGGTCGTTAGTCCTATATGTTAAAAAGTTAATTCATTGGTCCTTTATGAAAAAAAATTACACTATTTGCATTGTGGAAAAATTTAATAGAGGGTCAAGGAACAAACTTTTTCAACAGATAGGATCAATGGCACCTAGAAAATTTCACAGTGTCAAGGGCACAAGTATTTCTTGCGCTCCTAAATTTTTTCATTTTTTTCAACTCATGTGCATTTCTCTTAAGATTTCAAAACAAATTTTACACTTTAGGACCGCAAGTATTATTTGCGTCAAATAATAAAATTGTTTCTTTGGCCCTTTATCAAAAAATTCCCTCTAGCAAAACTTGCACCCCTAAAATTTTTCATTTTTTCCAACTCATGTGTATTTCTCTTAAGATTTCAGAACAAATTTTACACTTTAAGACCGCAAGTATTATTTGGGCCAAATAATAAAATTATTTTTTGACCCTTTATAAAAAAATTCCCTCTAACAACAGTCACATCACAATGGAGAATGATCAATGATAGCACTATACTACAGTTACAATCACTCTCTTCAATTCCAGTCACTGCGAAGACCGGAGATGATAAAAGCACAAACAATGCAAGAGATTTTTTCATAAAGGGTCAAAGAAATATTTTTTTAAACAGATAGGATCAAAGGCCTCCTAAAATTTTTAGAATATTTTTATCCTATGTGAAGTTTTTAGAATGACTTTGGTCCTATCTGTTGAAAATTTTTATTTCTTGACCCTTTATGCAAATTTTCCTTGTTAGAGTGAGGTGGTTGCACGAACTGCTCTTAGCTTAGTGACAAAAGAGCAACGAGTTTCAAGTGAAAGTTTCGAGTTCGAAATTCAGTAAAAATCAAAGGTCATTAAACAATTCTATATCACTTTGATAATATTTGAGAACAAAAATCACCCCTCTATTTTTTAAGGAAAATGTTTCGCGGATCCCAACTTCGATACCGTCAGCGATACCAACTGGACACGTCCAGTTGAGTTTTGACGAAAATTTGTTCTACTTATAATGCATATTGTTTTCGTTATTATGCATGTTGTTTTCGTTATTGTGCATCCAATAACATGTATAACAGTTAAATACTTATGATTTATATGCTAAGTTCATTATTTTTTTGTTCTATTTATGATTTATTATGAAAATTTGTTTTACTTATGATACATATTGTTTTCGTTATTATGCATTTTATTTTTGTTATTGTGCATCTAAAAACATGAATAACAGTCAAATACTTATAATTTATATGCTAAATTCATTATGTTTTTTTTGTTATACTTATGATTTATTATGTTTTCGTTATTATGCATGATGTTTTTGTTATTATGCATATTATTTGTATTATTTTGCATGTTATTTACTTGCATAATAACAAAAAAATAACATGCACAATAACAAAAACAACATGCATAATAATTAGAACAACTTTCAAAACAAAAGCAACTGGATTCGTCCAGTCCGCATCGATGAGCGTAGCGATCCGCGTCGGTGAGCGTAGCGACATTCGTTTTCAGTGGAGCATCCGATCAATTATATGCATAATAACAAAACATAATACAAAAAACAACATCCCATCATAAAAAAAAACATGCAAACTGAATTCAACTGAACTTGTTCTGTTGGTATCAATGAAGATATCAATGAAGGTATCGATATATCAGCTCTTTTTTTTAAAACTAGGTAAATAAGCGCGGCTACGCCGCGTTTGGGTTCATCTCCTTTCAAAAAAAAGAACATTATTGTAATTGAAATAATGATTAATATATTAAAAATTTTGTATTAGTGAGCTTTATTTTGATTCACGAAAGGAAACTGATTTACTTTTTTTAGTTTATTCGTAAAATTTTTGTATAAAAATTCTGAAATAATTTGATTTGTTACTATGCAGTCCATACATCCCATAATATGTTTTTTCCTTTCTCTAATAATTCATTACCATTGCACCTACTTATGTTTCACTTTCTAATTTTCTCACTGAATTCATTTTACAGTACCACAACATTCATTTGTTGTGCAAAGTTTCAGATGATAAAATGGATCTAAATATTTGTCTAACATAATGAATATTCAGCATCATACTACAATTTCAACCTGAAAAATAGACAGAAACATGTAAAAGCATTGCCTGCACTATTTAGAAATTTCGGAACAAAAGAATATATTAATAAGAATCATTCTACTTGAATTCTTAAATTGCATAAAAAATATCATCAACTATTAAGAAGAAATAAATCTCTTTTTTTGTGGCATCTGAAGACAGAGAAACACAAATCACAAATTTTCAAACATAATCCTATCAGCTCAACATGACAACTGATACATTGATATAATTATATATTTATATCACAAAACATAAGAAAACAAATAGCATAACCAGAAAACTTAACACAGTAGCATAATAACATTTAACGTGCACCTTATAATAAGTTATTGGTCAAATCATAATAGCATACCCTTAATATTATCTACAAAGAATTGAGAAGAATATGTGCTAATTAGAACATTATATAATTCTCTTTAACTTCTTAATCTTACAAATTATCCATCACATTCATTTATAAAAACACTAAAGAATCTAAAGATTTAAGGAGCTATCGGTCCAAATAATTTTCGTGAATTGTGACAATATTAAGTATGATCTCAGGAAGAGGGCTGATCCTCAAGTCCAGTTTGGGTCTATTCAAGCAAAAGAAAGAAAACGTGAATGAAAAAAGAAATCAAAATTAACAGATTTCCACAAAGTTTATCACACAAAAATATATATAAAATGGTAAATGAAGCAAACCTTTTCCATGATGTCAAGAACACCAAAATCATGAATCACTTTTCCAAAAATAGTGTAAAGACCGTTTAAGAGAGGTTCCTTTCCACAAGTTATGAAGAAATGATTTCCATTTGTGTTGGCCCACTATTCGCTCTAAAAAATATGCTTCTTGCATCGTGCTACAAACAAAAATAAAAAGAAAAAAAAATCCAATTAGCAACCTAGTAAAATATTAGAAACGGGACCATAGTTTGATACTTTGACGTTAAAAACAGAGTTCAGAGTCAAATAAAGATTTTCAACTTTGACATTAAAAGTCAAATAAAGATGTCAACCCATCAATTTTTATGTAAAATTTAAGGAAAATCAGATTGAATTATGACAATAGATTTGAGGTCCTCCTTGCTAATTGCAAGGGTGATTAATTTATACTTTGTGGCCAATAATAGTTAATTCTCCTATCATTTTATCTAAATTTCTGACAGTTTCATTAATTACTAACAACTACATTTGTTGGACAGAAGAAGATGCCAGCCTATTTACTTTTTAATTAGCTGAAATTCTCTGACATCCAATATGAACATTCAACTACATAGACAATTAACAATATCACACTTATAAGATGTGCAATCATGATAATTGATAACATAAATGAGGTCTATAGAGAGAAATCATATTCAGTTGAGAAATCAATTTAAGCAAGAATGCGATGTATCTCTGAAGTTACATTCATACTTTTAACCTACTTAGTTTTCTTAAATCGGATGGTTTATATTTTAGATATATTAGTAGCAATCAGACAATTTACACATACTGTTATTAACTTGTTCCACAAAATCAACTAATTAACAAATCGACAGTCAATTCAAAATCATCAGGTGCAAGAATATACATGAGATCGTAACTCTCGAGCTTAAGAAAGACCGAATGAAGAATATTCTTACTCGCTTTGAAGCAAAGACTCCGTTTGAATCCCTCCAATTTATTTTCAGACTCCTGCACCAATAAATATAAATATGAAGGTTACAAATTAGTTCGTGAAATTACACATTCAACTAAAAAATATATATATATATGTACCTCTATCAATAGATATTGCTACCTTATGTTTCTTTTTTTCTCACTTTTGCGATTAAAAGAAACCATAGATTCACCCTGTAATCTATCAACTTTGTTACTTGTCCCTCTTAAAATCCTGGTAAAAGAATTAACAAAAGTAAGTCATACTTCAATAAAATTAATGTGGCTCAGTTGTATTTCATACTTTCACATGATCGTAATTTAGTAATACTAACTCAGTTAATGAATTGCCAGATTCAACATTAGTAATTTTCCTCCCTGAAAAGTTTAATCTTCTATCTCAACAAATACCTCAACTAAATTAAGCAAGCCTCGATATTCCATTAGTCTAAGAAACTTGCAAGGACATGATTTCAATTTATCTCAAGAGGCAAAAGGAACCCAATAACAGTCCTACCTGAGTTATCCACAAACTCATCATCTCCATTCAATAGAAATTATTGCAAAATTTGGGATTTATTTTTTCCAAAATCAGTTATAGAGTTTGTGATGAGAACGATTCAATGCGAATCCAAGGAGACAAAAAGCAATAGAGCAACAGAAGAAGGGAGAGGACCTGTAATCATACTTCATTGAGCAGGCGACATTGTTACAGCGGAGTGTCCAAACCTAGATCTTGACAGATAGGCAGTTAAAAACCTCAAAACCATTTGTCACGAAATTGTTGCAACATGTGGAGTCTAAAAACCTCAAAACCATTTGTCAAGAAATGACCTACCTAATTAAACAATCCCCAAATAAAGACGCGATTAAGAAAAGCACAAGCTCATTATCCCAAAGTTGTCACCGATAACTTGAATTAAGCACGTATTGACAAGATGAACTCACCGAATCGAGGTCTCAAAGACCGTTTGGAGCCGGAAAAGAGACGATTCCACGAATTCGAATCCATTGTAAAGAAGAGATACTTTGTAGATACCAAAAAAAAATGGACAATAAATTCTCTAAACAAAGAAATGGAGTTTGCTTAGGTTGAGAGAGAATTCGGGCGAAATAATCGAAGAACGGGGGACATAGAGACGAATTAATGGAGTTTGCTTGGGACATTGTGAATCTCAGAGGAGAGGGGAGAGAGAGTTAATGGGAGAGAGGAAAATGAGCGATCGGAGCAGGAGTTAATGTGATGAGAGAGCAATCGATCGTTGTGGCAATGAAGAGGAGAGAAATCGATCCATGTGGTGCTGGATTGACGATGAAGATAAATAATTGGAAAAATAATTCTCTACACGATCTCTGCA
>CAXKVX010001863.1:0-14042 GCA_964058865.1 Eleocharis quinqueflora | reverse complement strand
GAGATCAAGACGAAAGAGGATAACTTAGAGATTCGCGTTGGGGTTGACTCTGTTTGCGCGTTTCCTGCTCTGGCGACAGGAGCACCAATGCACCAATGCACCAATGCACCAATGCACCAATGCACCGTGCTTAAAAATCAACATTTTAGAGCTCTGTTGGGTCACAAGTAAAAGCTTCTGAAAACAACGCCTCTGCCTCATTTAGGGAAAAATATTTGAAGATGACAAGTCATTAATTACTAACAAGTTATTTTATTTTTAGCAAGCGAAGCTTTATTTTCCTTTCTAGTATAGTAGTAGAGACATTTAGGTCTGTAAAATTTTCCTTTCTTTTGGTAGTGTTATCAATATTTATAGCTTATACATGACATTTAACTTTAAAATCATGATTTGCTTATTTATATCATGATGATATTTGAGGTATGTTTTATATAATATCATGTGATTTCAGATTGCACAACATAAATTAATGCTAAATGTTATATTCGATAAACAACATTTCAATCATGTAAATTTTAATTATTAAATAGTCTATATATTTAACCAAATACAGCATACTAAAATTATTATTTCAAAAAAAAATTGTTAGTAGGCTCTGTGCACACTCAAATTGACTTTACAATCCAGCAACTAAAATTGGATTATTTTGTTGTTTATTCCTAAAAAAAGAATAACAAATATATGTTTGACTTGAAAAAATTGACAACATTGTACCTCTTTTTTGAATGCATGCGTTCAGAAATTCAAATTCTTAATTAAAAAATCTTAAGTTGGAAATGTAAATGCAGAGTCTAAACGCATGTTAAGAAACCACTTGTAAACAGAGAGTCCAAACACAGTGTTTAAAATAACTGTATTGAATGCAAAGTCTGAATGCAATGTTCACAGGTACTTAGAACTGTTTTTATTCTATTTGGATTTTTGAACACATGCGTTTAGATAACACTTTCGAACGGAACGCTCAAAAAATAAACATAGTGATGTTATTCTTTTAAAATCAAACGTATGCTAGTTATTATGGGAGTGTTTGGATCACCAAAAATAGCACTAACCATGGATAAGTGTTGCTATCCACACAAAAATGTGATCCAAACATGATTTAGTAAGTTGTGAGTAGTGTTGGTTAGTGCTATTTTGCTAATCCAACAAAATGGTAGGATTAGCAAATTAGCACATGTCATGGTTAGCAAAATTATTATTTTGTTACATTGTAATCATCATCTTGATGTTATTATTATTTAATATTATTATTATTATTATTTTAATTGTTATTATTTTATTATTATTATTATTGTCATTATTATTTTATTATTATAATTGTCATTATTATTATTTTATTATTATTATTGTAATTATTATTATTTTATTATTATTATAATTGCCATTATTACTATTATTTTATTATTATTATTATTTTAATTGTCATTATTTTATTATTATTATTATTGTCATTATTATTTTATTAGTATTATTATAATTGTCATTATTATTATTATTTTATTATTATTGGTCATATTATTATTATTTTATTATTATTATTTTAATTGTCATTATTTTATTAATATTATTATTGTCATTATTATTTTATTAGTATTATTATAATTGTCTTTATTATTATGTTTATTATTATTGTAATTATCATTATTTTATTATTATTATAATTGTCATTAATATTATTTTTTATTATTTTGATTGTGATTATTTTATTACTATTATAATTGTCATTATTATTTTATTATTATTATTATAATTGTCATTATTATTATTCTTATTATTTTTATTGTAATTATCATTATTTTATTATTATAACAATTGTCATTATTATTATTTTATTAATATTATTTTAGTTGTCATTATTTTATTATTATTATTATTGTCATTATTATTTTATTAGTATTATTATAATTGTTTTTATTGTCATTATTGTCATTATTATTATTTTATTACTATTATCATTTATTATTATTGTATTATTATTATATTATAAATTGATATCAATATTTTATTATTTTATTATTATTATCGTTAAAAAAACTAAAATAATTTATTATTTTACTAACTCACTATCACTACTCCAAATGTGCAATCCAAACAACATTTCACTAACCTAGATAGAACAAAATTAGCACTATTTTTGCACTAACCTAGATAGCAAAAAGTAACCACTATTTCAACCACTAATCTAGATAGCACTATTTTTGCACTAATCATGACATGATCCAAACGCACCCTATATATATATTTTTTAAGGTCTAAGCAAAAAAAAAAATCCTAAAATTGACACTCAACATTTATATTTTATAGCTAGCTGAAAATGAAAAAGTCAATATAAAACTGTGTGCTCCATAAATGGGAGAAGGCATGTAGGCGCCGCAACAACAATTAAATATTACAGAATTAAAGTTTATTATATGATGATCTGTACTATTTCCGTGCTAATATATGTGTCCTGCACTCCTTTCTTTATCTTGTCAATCAATAAATAAGTATTCGGTCAAGAAAGACAGATAAATTAATATAAACAAACTATTTTCTTATCTCAGTGAACATGATGACTACAAATAATTGAAGATATATAAACGTTAATAGCTACTCTAACTTGACTAGCTGAGCTTACATTACACGTTCGCAGGAAAATAAAATTCAAAAAGGAATTGATCAAAATTAAGCAGGATTTACATATAGTAAATAATGTTCTGCTATATTAAAATAATTCAGTCGTAATCATAACAATTTGCTCTTAAGGATTTGGGATCAAAATATATTAACTTGATAATTTTAACAACTTTGAAAAACAATTTGAAGTTTTAAAATCCAACCATGCATCAGAATGTGATTTATACTATATATATTTTATATTTGTAATGTGCACATGAAAATAATAAAATTTCATGCAAGTGTTATCACTCATCAAATAGTTTCAAGCATAAAAAGGCCTATATATATATTTAATTATATCTAATGAAACATTAGTCACATTTCAACGTTATCAAACTTGATACATGATATGAATTCACTGGATAGCTTATAACACAGTTTTATTTTTTCTCTCCAAATTATTGTTACATTCGAGGAATATACTTTTGAAACACTTATATTGTCTGTTTGAGAGTGAAGTAATGATATTTTAGTTTGAGTAGTTTTCAGTGGATAAAAAATTTCATCAGAAGTGTGATTAAAATCAATTATGGACATTCATTGTTATTACACTATCAAAATTTTAATTATTAACTTGGTTAGATAAAGTTTTTTGTGTGACAAAATCACTTTTACAGAAATAATTTCTTTTTTGCGTGAATTTTCTACGGAATAAACTACAGACGGAAAAAATTCTTCTTTCTATAGATAATCTTTGCTTTCACAAAAATATTTATCTCTCTTCCACGTAAAAACTCTATCCACAGAAATACTCCAAATTTTCTAGTGAAAAAATTCTCTCAAAAACTTCACAGAAACTATATTCGCTCTTTACTCTCTCTCTTGTCCAAAATTTTAACAAGTCATCTTCTCTTTCTTTCTCTAGAAATTTTAACAATTCCATTTTCTTCCTCCTCGTCATCTATACCTAGAGTAACGATGGATGCTTTTAGCTCTCTTTTTTTGCTCAAATCCATCTATTCAGCAGAGATTTTTTATGAAACAAAGAAAGATTCGGTGTAAGTGCTTCTTTTCGTTGTAAAAACATGTTTCTGTTAATGGAGATTTTTTATATTTTCATTTCTGAATTTTTTTCATAATGAGTGTTTATCTTCATATGTAGATATGAAGTCTTCAAATTTTATGACAATATGGTATTCTTGTTAATGTTTGGTACCAACTTTAAATTTTGAATATTTTTTATATTATGTAAAATTATATAGTCAAATTTTGGATAAAGATTATTTCATATTTTGTACGGTTTACAACGTGTAAATTTTGATGTTACTTGCTTGAAATTGGTATTATGACATAAAATTTGTGCAGCAATAGTAAAATTTTTGGACAGAATAATAATTCTAGTGATAAAAATAATATATTTACTGACATAAATAATTGTTCTACTGATAGAAATTATATAATAACTGACAAAAATAAATGACGAAAATAATGTTTCTATAATTCTTAAAAAATGCGCAAGCAAATATTTATTATGTTGATAATACAATTATTTTCGTTGTAACTTTTGAATTATTTTTGTGATAACTTTTGAATCATTTCTGTGCAAATACCATGAAAATGTAGCATGTTAATCATAGGAAATAAAAATAGGTGACCCCACAATTAAAGTTATTTCCGTGGAGTTATTTTCATTCTTAGCTCCACAAAAATAGAGCATTTATGGTATTCCACTAAAAAATGTTTTTTTTTGTGAGGAGAGTAGTTTCATGGATCTATTTCCATGATTATTTCACTGAAAAGATATTGTTTCTTTTCTTTTTTCCACGAAACAACCATTTTCTCTTTCCATGTTAATAACTAAAATTATGATAATATTAATAATAGTAATATTCAAATTGATTTTGATCCATAGCATATTTAGCTTTTGGTATTGGAAGATATGTGTATGCACCAAATAATATTTCAGGATCTTAAGGTAAAGTTAAAGCACCTTGCACATATTAAGGTGAATTATCTATAAGATCTGAAATTTTCGATAAACGATCATAGTTACAATAAATCACTTGCGGAAGAGTCAACGACAACAATTCAAATATTTATTAATAATTTACATAAATGAAATTTTATTAATAATTCAAATAAAATTTTAATTTAAAACCTTTAAATGTAGTGAAACTAGTTCTAACTCACTTCCCCACATTACCACAAAATTTATCAGTTGGCAAAAATTTAGATACATCATTTTAAATATTCTCTAGATATTCCAATCAATTCATATCATTCAAATGCATTAAGATTCACATCATTATTCTAATCAAACACCATACATTCTAATCAAACGTTAGAAATTAATTGGAGTATTTAGAGAGCATATAGACTAAGGCAAAACTTGAGTACTTTCATTTGTGTCTACCCCTGTTCTGATCCGAATATTTTCTTGTCCAAACTCTCTTCGCGAATTCCGACTTCATTGCAAATTCACAAATAACGATTTGTTGATTCACTCGCCCTATCTTTATTCGTTCGTGCTTATTAGTCTAATGCAAATAGCCAGCCGCTCGAACCTCAAGTCCCTAATCTTAAGTCGCTCAAACCTGTGTTGCTGGCTTTCTGGTTGTGCCCTTGATCCTCATCAAACCTTCGGCCTCCGCCCCTGGCGTCTGTCTTAATTCATTTAGGCTCTAACCCTCAATCTCTCAGACTCTCACCCATTTAGTGAGCTGTCCTTTCAATTTTGCTTTGCTCACAAAGTTGAAATATAATGCAGTATGTATCTCTTAATTATCTAATTAATTTTATTTCTCTGTTGTTGGATTTTGCTAGGAAGAGTTGAGGTCATGGGAGTGCCTATGGCATCTCCCAGACCAAAATGTTGTGCTATATATGAAGTGCTGACTGATTTTTTCTGTTTAGATGCTGCTAATAGATGAAATTTTGGGAGGAATTTAGCTTGTATTGTGATGCCTCCTCGTTAAAATTCACCGTTACGTTTTGATTTTGGGGATTTAAATGGTACTATTTGAATTTCATAGAGGAACAATTGCAATGATTTTATCAAACAACTAGAAAGTTCTAAAAACTTGAAAAATATAAAATAATGAAACATGTGCTAAAAAAGGATAAGGGATTTTATATAATTTTATTGATTTCATTAAGCTTTTATTTATAGCATTATCGGGTAATATCATAATTCACATCTTAAACTACTATTTATATGAAGCCTTACTTAGTCACCACAGAACACCAAATGCAAAGAAGATAAAATGTATATGTTCTTTATGTACTAGACCAAAGATTGTCATTTTTTTTGGAAAAAATATTTGTTGTGAGTTTTTTGCATTGCTTCAAGTCATTTCATTAATGTATTGTTTAATTGAAAGCTGTTAGTTTATGTACGGCCATCGACTTGATTTGATTATGTAGGTCTTACTATATTTTATATATATATTTGTTTTCTTAATATATAAAACATACTCATTTATATGACATTCAAAATTTTGAATGAAATTTATACTTTTGTATGTAATTTGTGCCTATTCCTGACACAAATTTTGCATCCGCCATTGAGTACTCCAAAAGATAGGTACACCAAGTACTCTTATTAATCCGAATCGTTCAAATCATCGAAATTGATGAAAAGTAATTACTTTAATTTTTATTGTGTTTTTTAGAAAATCACCTTTCATCAATATCGATAAATTGAACCATCAGATAAATTAGAATACTTTAGTATATTTAACTTGCCAGAGACTAATGTAACTAAACTTTTTGAATTAACAGTTTGTGATTTATATAATTGGCTTCGGAAACTCGTATCTGAGTCCACACTTGAGCTTGCAAACAATAAAAGAAATTGGAATGAATTGGTAAAAGTTCAACAACAGGGATTCAAAGTAATCGGAATTTATACTGTGGGCCACGCTTTCCCATCCTAACCTATAAAAGCACCATCACCTCTCTCTATGCACCACATCCGATCGAAACTAGCACTGAGAATTGAGAATTGAGAATTGAGATCGATCTCTACATTAGTACATTGTAAAGCGTAAGCACGAAACACGGAAACAGGACCAAATAAAGCGAAATGGAGAGATGCGGCGCAGAGATGGAGTTGCCAGGGTTCAGATTTCATCCGACGGAGGAGGAGTTGCTAGATTTCTACTTGAAGCGAGTGGTGCAGGGGAAGAAGCTCCAGTTTGATATCATCCCCACCGTTCATCTCTATCGCCATGACCCCTGGGAGCTCCCTGGTAAGAGATTCATCATGCGCTATTTAATTTCTTGTTTGTTCTCCATCAATCGATTTGATTTCTGGAAAGGGATTATTCATGGGTTTTCGAAAAAATCCGAGTTCTAAGTTCTGTGACTGATTTAGGTGTCACAAGGCTAAACTGATTTAGCCAGTAGGAATTGAGTATTTGCATGAGCATATAACACATGTAATTAAATGGAAATTTCATAACTAGAGAGCAATTGACAACTTTCTCGTGTGAAGTTGCGAACTACTGGCGCATTATTTGCATCAGCTTGGGGATTATATATCTCATTATGCACCAATTTATGATATCAATAGAATATTAGGTACTTTTAATAGCTTCCAAGGCACAAAACATGAAACTGAAATCGGGTTCACATATGCATATGTATTAATAAACATGAAGGGAAACCCTTTCCAAATTAACATCACTAATTAAATATCGGTGTACCTTGCATTTTTCTCATGACAGAACATAAACGAGAAGAATTTCTAGTTCAACAATAGCTAATTATAAAATTACTTTAAAAACCCACAGGTTTGGCAAGAATAGGGGAGAGGGAGTGGTACTTCTTCGTGCCGAGGGACCGAAAACAAGCTAATGGTGGCCGGCCGAGCCGTACCACAGAGCGCGGGTTTTGGAAGGCGACCGGGTCAGACCGTCCCGTGAGGAGTGTAGTCGATCCAAAAAGGCTCATCGGTCTGAAAAAGACACTAGTCTATTATGAGGGTCGTGCACCTCGTGGAACCAAGACAGATTGGGTCATGAACGAGTACCGCTTGCCGAGCGAGTCAAATTCCTCATCTTGTTCACCTCCAAAGGTATATAAACAAATAATTTTGTATGTCTATTGTCGGGTTAATTTATCCAGGGAGAAAGTCATGAATTAAAGCACAACATTTTCAAATTTCTGTATGTTTATTATTGGCTTAATTTATTGAGAGTGAAAATCATGAATTAAAGAACAACACTTTTGATAGAAGAATTGGAGATGCCCAATTTGATTTGGAGTTTTGGACTTTTGGAATTTGGGTCCATTATCACATAGTCAAATATTACTTGACTTTGTGAAAATAAGTTGGTCAAAACGGCATTTGAGAGATACAAGATATGGAAATGTTATTGGCCACCTAGGATAACATTATGATATCTTTTGACTATGGAATTGACCTTGAACAAAATTTATCAGAAAAGTCAAATTATCTTTTGGAATTGAAACAAAAAAAATTGTCTTTGCAGTGAACAACAGATAGTTACAGTAGGAAAACTAGTTGTATAACATTGAGCTATTTCATTTATACTGTAAATTTTGCAGTTTGAAAAATGTAATACTAGCTTAATTATTATCCTTGACTAAAGAGTTTTTTATGGTTATTCAATGTGCAGGAGGATATAGTGTTATGCAAGGTTTATCGCAAGGCAGTCTCACTCAAAGAATTAGAGCAAAGAGTTGCAATGGAGGAAACAAAGTATTTACACAACTCAGGTTCTCCAGTAGATTCATTTTCTTCCTCTGATCACGACCCCGTTCAGAATTGGATGCTCATGGAAGATGCAGGAAGTGTACTTCCAGAAGAAACCAAACAAAACGAAATTGAAGAAGAGGTTGTAGAACCAGAGGCAGAGACAATTGCACTGCCACCAGCCAAGCAGCTCAACTTACCAGAACTCGAGTTGCCAAAGTTTAATGCACTTGAGTGGATGCAAGATCCTTTTCTGACTCAATTGAGGAGTCCTTGGATGGAACAGTGGTCTCCTTACTATAATTCAGGTGTGCTCAATTTTTAGAGCGTATACTGGTAGAGCCTTTAATTTACACATCATCTTTTTACAACAGTCTATATGCAAGCCGCATGCACAAATGCACATCTTTCATTTGTTTCATAGACTGTTCTAAAAGATTGTCAATGATCAAAGTACGAATAATAACCTTCATGGTGAATCATCTTGAGCACGTGGGATTTTGTAAATTAGATTGTATGAGCCTAAGCGGCTCTTTTTTTATACATCTTTTCCCTTCAAGTTGAAGGGATTTACATATGTATGATTAGAATGTATGTTGCTAGTTTTACTTGTTAATGAATGACATCCAGAGTACAAAGAGTTGTTTGATCACTGTTTTGTGCATTCTGTTTTTATACGAAACTTGCTTCCTATAATCCTAATAGAATTTTTATATCTTATTTTTGTTTTAGTTCAAGTAATATTGTTCTTATATATGATTATATCATATAGAAGTCATTACTAGCATGTAATAATTTAAGGAATGCAGCTTACAAAAGCTATTGACAAAATGATATTGCCTACCCTAATAATTTCAATTTCATAAATCTGTGCAATTCTGCGTTTTTTTTTATCATATGCTTCTTCTTAAATGATTTCCTTTTTCAATTAATAATAAGACCAGACGATCAAGGTATACCCTTATGAAAATAACAAAATAAATGATTGAGGAGACAATATTGAGTACTGGAAGGGTTTGAGTAGAGTCTAATGTATTGTATAATGTTTGCATTAATTTTGATATACATGAACCTTATAATTCCTCCACGAATGAATATGTTGTATGTATAATCCAACATTTCGATTCCAGTAACTCCACGAATCTATTTTGAAAGTTGGTAGTAACTAGTAATAACGAGTTACTTTTCATTTAATAAAGGATAGAATTCGGCCTTATTAGGTCGATTGGCCTGCTGGGCTATTTTGGGTCAGATCGGTCCATACCAAATTGAGGGGATCACAGAAAGCCATAAAACAATTTCAGATTTTCATTTATCCTGACTCGTGCCTACTAAAAAAATTTAAATAAGAAATTAATAATATAAAATAACCAATTGAGCAAACAAATTTGCAATGTAAAATGAACCAAAATATATATGAATAAATGAGATCTTAAGACAACAGTCAAATTACGGGACTCAAATACGCACAAAAAAGAATCATCTAAAATTGATGAATCATTACACATCGAAACATTAATTGCCTTCACAAGGCCTATCAAAAACAGATATAAAGAGCTTGCATGTATGCATAACTATATGTGTTTATCTGGGACACGAACATGTACGCGTTTAAGCAATTTAATACACATATGATATACAATTAATTCATATGTATGAACGTATTGTTTACATTTTATTAGGTTAAGATATCAACTGTGGGAACATGTTTACATACATTTCGTATTTCATTTGCTTTGGTGGATTCCGGATCGTCCCGGGATGAGAAAAACCACATCAGTATCTTAAGGTATTTCAGGTGTTGTAGGCCGAGAGGTATATAATAAAAAATTAAAACAAGTATCGTTAATCGCTGATAGAAATTGAAATATAAAAAAGTATATGTTGGGATGAAAAACGAATCTCTTGCTTGACCCATCATGCCATTCAAGAGAGTAATTCTGCCATAGATAATCTTCATGACATGTCACACAAAAACTAACCCGCAACTTAAAAGAGGTTCTACAACAGTATACCATGAAATATTTGTACTGTTTGTAGGATCTCTATTGTAAAAGTAATGTATTATTTGGAGTTATATTTCTATATGTTTGAATTACAAATTTTAAATTTCGTAGAACTATTGTTTTAAATAATAAACTTACAACTATTATTTGATAGCAATAGAGGCCCAATTCTGGAAGTACTATAGGCCCACTCTAAAAGCCCAACATTGGATTGAACTATTTTCCTTTCTGGTAAAATTTCTGATAATAATCTGAAGAGGGTGGTGGAGTGGGAAAAAAGTCCAACAGTCGCCAGCTATGCCTATGTGCATTCTACATTTGTTTTGTTTTAAATTGGTTGTTTGCTATGTTATCATCTGTATTTGTTCCTAAAATACACATGCTTGTTGTAGTAGCTAAAGTTCAATTTCTTGACTATCAAAAATATTTCTTTTATAAATTTATTTGCATGAAATTGTCCTCATATGTATTGTTCTTCGAGTCTAGGTTATTCAATTTGGGAATATTAATGCTTAGAAGCTGATTTGTTGAAATATCCAGCTGGCGAAAGATTGCAATTCCAATAATTTTACGAACTTCATTAAAAGAAATAGGTAGCTCGTGGTTATCATTACATGATAGTAATAATAGTAACATGAATGGCTCCTCAGCCATTTAGTTTACCCCACATGCATTTATTTATCAGTACCCTAAAATTTCCAGTACTCTCTAGCTACAATTTAATTAAATGGCTTCATATTGTAGCAATCTAAGTTGTCTCCATAGCTAACACCCAAGATGTCGCAGTACCGCTTGTAGAACCCAATCCGATCTGTTATTGCCCCTGTCGTGTCGGACCCTTTGCCGCACTCAATGCCTCCATTGATGATGTCAGTGATCACACCATACCCTGGCAGCCGTCCGGCTGACTTGTCGGCAGCTGACGGGGTCCATTTTCCAGTTATGACATCATGGGATGATGGTTTCGGTGATTGAGGGGTCATCCAAAACCATAGTGCAGTTTTGAATGAGACTGTGGGGTCTGTGGCGACTAGATCAGGATTGTTGAGTAAATTCTGGCCTATTGCTTGACCGCATGGACCGTAATTGTAGTTGCTGTGAAAAAAGTGAATACATTAATTAATTCAGTGTAAATCTGATATATAATTTACTTTTGAGAGCAGCAATATACACAAATTACGACATAATAATTATGATGACCACATCACACAAATTTAGCTAAAGCTAAACACAGTAATGTTTAGTTTCTTCTTTAACCTTTAAACAGAACAGAATAATGTTCAGTTATGACGAATGTTCTAGAAACTTACTAAGAGATCTGAATTGGCCCTCGGCCGTAGTATTTTTGGCCTGCAGCACATGGATATTGTGAGTTCGGAACACAGTAATCTCCAGCATTTCCGTTGTTCTCTCTAAGGAAGCAGTATCCCCATGCATATGGACCATCCGGAGCGGTGGGCCAGCCACCTATAAATCAGAAGAATGTTACAAATTATCCACTTCAGAGATATTTTATAATGAATGGCATTCTCTGAATGGTACATTTTAGTAACCAAGGTAAGAGGAACCCCTACTCCTTTTAGTAACCAAGGTAAGAAAGTTGATGCTGATAAGTTGGCTACACAAAATTACATATTTACATGTATATTTGCTACTACATTGCACAGACTTGAACTAAACATACCAGTGGTTTCATGGGATGTTTGACCCAAGAAGGCTGCAATCTCCCGCTTACGTGTATCTGTGTCTCCGGTGGTTCCAAAGCCACTGAAAGAGTTCGCAGCAGCAATGAACGCATCGTATGTGTAGAAACCATGGCCTGGGCAAGCTGCATCATTCCTATGTTTCAGCATTTGTTCAAATTGAGATGCACTAATAATTGATGCAACACCACTGCCAGCACTGTTGCCACCTCCACCACCACCACCGCTAGTGCACTGGCTTTGGCAACCAGTTCCACAGTATGCTTCTGTGCTCCCACAATAGCCGAACTGGCTACAACACAGGTTGTTGGCGCATACGGCGTTATTGGCCTGAGACCCGCATTGCTGTGCATGTGGGGTCAAAGGCAGGGATCCTAAGCAAAATATGGCTATGGACAAGATTTTTATACTTGTTGGTATCATCATTTTTGTCATATGGTTCAGTTATCGTTTGGTGCGGTACGAGACCAAATTTTTGTGGTGAATCTGGGTAGAGAATTGAGCTATTTATATTGAGTAGAATGCTCAGTAAGAAGTCGCATTGACTTGACTTCGCATGGAGTCCGTATAATTAAAGTCGTTTTAATTGTAAAGCAGGAAGAGTCAGCTGGTAGAGAATACAAGATGATATTAAAAACATCACTGGAAAAACAATAATTTTTGAGTTTAATGATAACAGTAAACACAGTGGCAAATTAAAGAAGGTATCAGGATGAATAGACAAAGCAATAAAGAAGAAAACAAAAGGCAAAATATTATATGTACATTGCCACAGATTTACCAGAAAATTTACCAGCATGTCCATCTTAACTTTTAAGACCTCATTTGGGGATTGCAAACTATGTCTGACAGATAATTTTAGTAAATGTATCATTATATATTCAATATTTGAACTATGCCTTTATCGGAAAATTAACTGATTAATTAAGCCGTCGTCATTTAGTCAAGCAGTTAGCTCCTCCCATTTTTAGTTGGTTCTAAATTCTAATGCACGCACCCAAGATTAGTTCTATGCATTATAAATTATAATGGGTTGAGCAGTCTGCAGTTTACGGGCTGTGATGTCAGATGTGCCTTACTCACTTCACTTGTTCGATATAATTGCAAGATTAATAATAAATAATTTGAGAATGTGGAAATTGCCGAGATATGGCCGTTATTTTTGTATAAACGTCGTTAATTTAGAGGACAGTGATACCTTTGCAATTATCTGATGGCAATGGCTATAATTTGTATAACCACTGTAAGTGACATTAATTTGATACAGTCAAAAATTGATTATAGTCTTTTTTTCCTCAGCTTATCAGTAAGTAGCTAGTATTATCCACATCACTTGATAATCATCAAAAGCTGTAAGAGGTCAAAACGGAAATTTTAGAAGTCTAATAGATTAAAATCGATAGATGAATAAAATTGCGCATTGTTGTTTGTTGATCAATCTAGCTAGGATCCCTATAATTGGGCCTAAAATTGTAAGACTAGGCCTTTTTCATGTGGACTAAGCTAGCAGCTTTTGCATTTTTAATGGGCTATTATATTATATAAGGTTTTTGTTTCGTAATCGATACTACGCGGAATTTGAATCGAGGGTTACAGAAGTAAACTATGCTATTTAAACATGCACAGGAACGTAATGTTTACCATGAAAAATTAGTGAAACGGCTGTCATATTTAAGGCCTTGAATATTAACTTCGAAAAATATTCGAAGGAGAATTGAATAACCTTAAAATAATTTGATGTCCGATACTCGGATTAGTTTAGAGATGTTAGGTCTAGTTTCGAGGCCATCAGATAATTGCAAGATTAATAATAAGGTTTTATCGAATTTCCTTGTTACGGAGATCTTAATTATTGGTATAATATTTTTGTAGATTATTCAGGGAAATGGTTCTTCAAATATCATAATGGGTCCGCTCCATAATTTGTTGTACTAAATATTTTTACATCCAGTGATAATAGTTCAAAATACATGTAAATTAATTGTCTGAACTTGCTTTGAATGGGTGTAAGTTTGC